>JAPQRN010000016.1:16105818-16123045 GCA_037367275.1 Coranthus polyacanthus | reverse complement strand
AACAACAATTACTACAATTCACTTACACAGTGAGGGATCTACAGCCTGTCCTCAAATGGCAAGAGGTGGTTGGGGTGAACAGCAGATCTGAAGGGGTGGAATGGATACGAATGTCCATCAAATATGGCAGATTTGGAGATGAAAACACGTTCTCAGTTCGGGATGGTCTTCTGGATCAGCAACAAATTGATCATCGTGATAGATGTGTGTGTTTTTCAGAACAATAGCTGCCTTCGTTTCAGAGAACATGACCAAAATCTCAAAAAGTGCCCCATCTCCAAGTGGTGAAGAATCCTTCCAGATCTAGACTATCTTCAAGAAGGACTGGTATATTTTAGAGATTTGAATTCACAATGTGAAGTAGATTTTGAGTTACAGGCATGGACAGACAAACCTGATCGCAATACCCTCACAGGGACAATGAATATTATATTACATTTCTGTAGTTAGATCCCCAAGCCTTGCTATATTTCCCTGACCCTCAAGTGCTTTCAGTGCCTGAACAAACCCCCAAAAAGTTTAATAATTATGCTGTCGTCAGAACCAGCTGATATTGTAAATTGAGTTGGCAGATATTTTGGCAAAACGAAATACAGTTGACATTTATGTTCAGGATCAACATTTTTGACATTTTGAAATTATGTTAGTAAAAAAGATTTAATTATTTTCTTGAAACAAAGCGTAATGTAAGCAGAATTACATTTCTAATAAAACATATTATACAGTATCTGCAGTTACAATTTAGTTGCATATGAAAGTAATTTCTTAGAGAAAGGGTTTCAATAATAGTCTAGAATCCTACTGTCTCTCCGGTTAAAATATTTTCATCTGCAGGGAGCTGAGAAGAGAGATAACAAATGGAGAGAGAGACAGAGAGAGGGAGACACAGAGATAAAGACAGAGGGAGACAGCGTGAGGGCCGAGACATCTGCTCAGGTAATGACGATGCTGTGGGGGAGGAACATAATAAGATATGAAGGTCACGTTTGCTACCATGGAGTCTGCATCTGTCCCCTGGGGTTAGTGGGGTGAGCCAAGGATGACAGTGGGTCTGGGGGGGTGGTAGGGTGGTAGTGTGTAGGGTGTGGGGTGGGGAACATTGTAACAGACTTGGTGACGATGGTTGCCAGCTCAATTTTTTTCCCAGAGGCCAAGCAAACAGTAAATGAGGTGTGCTTGTTATAAAAGCAGTCTTTGGGCTCAGCAAAGTGCAGACCCGCACCACACCAAAGTTAGAGTTGGGATCAGGTGTAGTTTGTATCGATTTGCCCTCTAAGGTGAACTGTGCAATACACCATCTTAAAAAGGATCACATCAGTGTTGTTGTGGTGTGTGTGTTGTGTTCTGCCTTGGTAAAGGACATGGGAAATGTGGAGACATTTCATGATACATGGGGCATAAAAGATATGCTCAGAGATATGGGGTGTGTAAACCAGCAGTACGAAAAAAAGAACAATAATAGGAAAATGTGTTCCAGCAAATATTCAGGAAATTACAGACTGTATAAATCTATTACAGGGTCCACATCTTCATCATTTTCTGTAAATCAGTCATACCCTGTCTACTGACTGGTTCCAAGTGGGCTCAATAGTCAATGGACAGATGTTTTTGACCAGGGTTATCCTTAGGTTTCTGAAGGTTTAGGTGCTGTGGTTGCAATTTGGGGATCGTGCGATTTGTAGGTCCTGCTGCATGAAAATGTTATGTTATTTGACTAAAATTAGTTTTCACATATTTTTAGACTATTATAGCATCTCCCTTAAGTTTGTGGAAGACGTAGGAGCACAGCTGGCGGGTTTGGTGGCCCTTTCACGAGAAGATATTACATTATTCGATTTATGAATAAGATATCTCAGGAACACCTTGAGGGAATTTGGTACAAACTCCCCTACCTGTCTGGAAACACATATGCACACATATTTTTTACAGCCCAAAAACAGAGTCCAGAGAAAGGGGTAAAATTCGTATTTCCTCTCAGATCACTCGAAGTATAACACACTGAATGGTAATTATGGAATTTTCGCACAATCACACCAAAAAAACACTGTGCACTACAACATTAAGACAACTGCAGTTATGATACAAAGAGAGCGGATGCATCTGACTGAACTTATGGTTCTAATGGTTACTTATGGTTTACATTGTCAGATAAAACACAAAATGTTTCAGTGTTTCAATGTTTCAATGTTTTGTTGCTTTACTCATGCATATTTTGATGTTGAACATTTTCATCTTCATAACGTTTTTGAATTTTCCACCTCTACTTTTCTGTAATGTTCCACTGCTTGGCAAGTATTTTTCATGTTCTGACCCTAAAGAATAGTTTAAATAAATCACAAAATAACCATCAGGTTATTTGTGGATTTATGAAATGAAACATGTTATCATGAAACATGTTATTGTTACTGCATACCAGATTGAGCAATACCAATTTAAACATAAAATGACATAAATTAACTACTAATGATGACTGCAGTCCATATAGACCTTCATCTGTCAGGGCTCTGGTGTATGCTGGCTCAGTGGCAGTACTTAAATAGAATGACTAATTAGTAAATGTTAATTGACTGTTTCATTGCAATTTGGGATACGTACTATATTATGCATTAATCTAATGAAGTGCCTTGATTTGTCAGGTTTGCTAGATCAGCCAAAATCAGACATTCCAATGTTGTTATAGCATGAAAGGCAATTTTATCCATGTCACAAACTCCTCTACTGTATAGGTCAAGACAATCCTCTTTTCCTTAATAGTTGGTTTATCTGTGGTAGTTCCAATGTTCATCTATCTGTTACAGTATCTGAATTCATGTCCATTCAGGTCACACAACACCGTGCAGGTGTTCACGCTCTCTGCTCAAGCCCCTGTTATTTTTTGTCACCGCTAGAATAAGCCTCTGACACGGAAAATAACAGCTTTGTTCCTTTCTCTGTCTGAAACACAAGGTGACGACCTCCCACCAGAATGTAAAGTGCATCTTTTTTTCTCTTCAAATGTTTGGGGGATGAATCACTACAGAAAAAAGAAGAGGGGGAATTTCAGGGGCCTGTGCTATTGATTCAATTTCTATGACCGCAAATACTTTAAAGCATAATAAGCCTATGCTTCAAGTCCCTATACCCTTTCAAGGCTTGAAATGGCCTTGTCGTTAGCTACAAATCACAGCTCTCCCCTCCCCTCTCTGGAGCGATATGTCAGTGACCACAGGGGAGGGAAAAAAACAGAAGGTAACAGACACAAGCAAGCCTCTGAAAAATGTAATGGTTTTTGTTGAGGATTTAGCTAGTAGTATAACAGTGTGGGAGTATCACTTATGTTCCAGACTTAGCAGATCCTCTGGGGAGATGGTGAATATTAAAGGGCTTTGTACGAGCCTTTCTCATGAAGGCTCTTGACAGGAGATTTGTTTATGACCTTCAAAAAAGGAGGAGGAAGTCAATGATAGCTCTGCCTAGCTCTTTTGCATCTCAAGGCAATCTTTGCTGTAGAAACAAAAAAAAGCTGCAGTTTCAATTGCGTTTACTGTTGTCATCAGAAAAGTGTCTCTCTTCTGCTGCTACTTAAAATGTGTCTGAATGGAACAAGGCAAGATCTGTCTGCAAAAAGAAACTTAGTGGGAAGAAGACCTAGTTAAATTGTTTGCTTCAAAGTACCCAAGACTGGACACTCTGCATTTTAGAAGCAGAAAAGATATGGAAGTGAAAGCTGGAGGAATGCTGACAGAAAAATATTAAACTGACACTTTCTTCAGATTCATTCATTAAATAATTGCTGACCATGGCTGCTGCTTCAACTTCTGGAGCTTTCGTGCTTTCGTTTCACCAAAAACCGAGTCAAAGCTGTCAACATAAACAGTACCAAAACAGTCAGAATATAAAGAATTCTGAGAACTTTGTAAAAATAACTAGCAGATTTTTACCATATTCCTGACAAAAGAATAAAGACTATGACACATAACTGAGTTTGCATGTAGGCCTAGTTTGGAAATACTTAAGAAATAAACATTTCTAAGCCACCTGTCTTTATAGAAAGCGATTCTAATGAAGAGCTTTGTGTTGTCTCTAAAAATAGATAGGGATAATGCCTGAGAGATCAGGCAAGTGAATGTATAAGAATACCTCAACCTGTCAGTATAAGCTTCCTATGACATGCTTTGTGCTCACCACCTGCAACTGCCTCTGTGTAAGTGAGAATTGAAAATCAGAAGTAATGTGTGACTCTCATACCGTGTTCATTAAACATACCACTGCAGTGCTCTGAAACAGAGCTGAATACAACATAACTCGCCTCTTCAACTGAAGCACAGTAGTGTATCTGAAAAACTTGCAGCAGCTGAACTCACTGTGAGAGACTGTTCAGACTTAAGTCTGACAGTCTGTGATACCACGGCTTGTTCATTTTAAGTGAGTTGGACTAACACAGTACACAAGCAACAGTGAAGAATACACAGGTTTCAGTGTTAAAAAAGTGTGATAGCATATTTTAGTTTTACATAACCGCAGACAAACACTGATTAGCTCTGCTTTATGCATGCCAAAGAAAGAATGCCACTCTCTCTCAATGTGCCACTGAGAGGTTTATTTTTTATTCAGCAGCTTACAGTCTATCACCTTAGCTGCTCTTATAGCCAACCACAATTGCCAAGGCACAGCATGTTCATCATTCACTGGCATTAAGTGGCGGTAAAAAAAAAAGCTAGTTTCAAGTTTTATTTTTACTCTATCATATTTAAAGCCAATAGTCCCATAAATACACTTTCGGCAGGACAATAATTCTTAAATGTAGCTCACCTTAATTAAATACATTCACAGAAGGCTTACCCCAGATATAACTGGTCCTGTGGCCTGCTGCACCAGCTATACACCAGTTGTTAAGGAGTCTTAAATCAGGGTGTCCATACTAAAAAATAAGGTGTTACACTAAAGGCCTGTGTATTTTTCATCCAAACGAATCGCACCCAGTGGATTTCTTGTCCTGAGCCTTGTAATGGTAAGTAAAACCCTGTCATGTCCGATGGTGAAACCCTTAAAGTGTTAGTAGAACGTAAACTCCATTGAAGAAGAAATTACGTTCAAACTAGGCTATGTCTGAACTTGCGCACAGCTGGTTCAACCCAGTGCTGATTTCTAATAATAATCTATTTTTTAGCAGCACCAAAGCTAGTTTTACTGACCAGTCAATACAGCCCTTTAATAAAGACAAATGTCCCCTCTTATATAAGCCTATTACAGTTTCCTGATCCATCTTCATTTGCAAGAAATGAGGGGAGAACAAGACCCAACTTGACTGTCTTTGAAAATGAGTCTACTCTAAAAACTACTACTAAAAGTCCAAAATGGACGCTGCTGAGCAAGGAAATAAGGTCCAGGAGGGTTGTATTTGATCGTCCTGCGACAAAGGGGCACCAGATTATGAATAAATGTGTAGGAGCTGCTTTGATTAATACAGAAATCTTCGGTGGCAAACAAATACACAAAGGCTGTAAAATGTAGATCTAAATACAACTGCAACTACTCCACAAGCATGTTAGTCCATGAAATATTCCACTTGCGTGTTAATGTGGCAACTCCACATCGTTAGAAAAAAAACTCATTTGCAGTCTTTCTTAGCATATGGCTTCTGGATTTCATAGTGTCTAATCACTGCATTATAGCTTTGCAATGGGTTTTAAAAGTGGCATTGTAGCCCATAAAAGTTATTGGATAATTTCAGAGCCCTCAAAACCCCGTACTTGTGTGAAATCCACCTAAGTTTGTCCGTCCAAAAGTAGACAGACACACACATCTGCACACATAATCGCACAGGGGCTGCAATATGATAGTTAGAGAAAATATATTCTAGCATTCCAGTTTTTAAGTTTTTCCTCTGCTACCCCACTTATCTGGGCCATTTAGTGTGTTGAGATTTCACTTTGCGCACAGAGCAGAAGAAGATGGTTCTACTGAATAACAATACAAAAGGGAGAGGAAATAAAAGGGTGAGATTAAGCAGCTTGAGGGCTGCCCCCTCCCTTCATTCTATCTAACGTTAACCTACATAGTGTTTGCAGCATGTCGGAGTCCAGTCTGTCACTGTTCACATATGTCAGTTACTGGACAAAAAAAAAACTAGTTAACCTCACTCTGTCCACTGAGAACAAACCATGCCAGAGAAAGAGAATAAATACAATTCGTCAACAAATCTCAACGCACACTATTAGCTAAATGCTGGTGGGCATAAAGTCAGTTATTTCAGAACATCACCTCCTCACCTCATGCTACATTCGCTGCTAAAGCTAACGTTAACGGAACTCAACGTTAACGGTCAAATAACTTCACTCACCACGGAGTTCTTCATGGCGGCCTTTATGGTGAAGCCTTTGGTTTTTACCTCCGCCTTGTTCCCCGGCATGTCTTCAGGGTTTGTCTCCTAAAATGACGAGCTGAATTCAAAACAAAAATGAAGACCTACGGCGCTAATTAATATTTGTGTGATTCCCTGAACGTGACGCCCGTTGTTTCTGTAATGGTTGCTAGGCAACGTATGAGACGCTTTGGTCTTGTTGCCGCGGGGAAGTGTGTGTGTGCGTGTGTGCGTGTGTGCGTGTGTGTGTGTGTGTGCGTGTGCGTGTGTGTGTGTGTGTCACCTTGTTACTATAGAAACTCCAGGGCACTGCTGAAAATATGCAAAGTAGTGTCGTGGCGAACCAGTAGCATGTTCACTATAAGCACTATCTGTGCAAGCATTGGTTTTATCTTCATCTTCTCTCACTCACCATTGCATCTTTAGGATTGAATCTGATTCCAGGTAATTTAAAAATGTGTACATTAGTGTCGTTAAATAATACAGAGAATTTACAATAAATAAAACAGCTATTTGAGCATGACGGGTTTGAAAATAATAATACGAAGGAATATTTTATTGAATTGATGTGAGGTGAGGTGAGGTGATCACAGAAACACACGTCTCGCCTCCAGGTATTCTTTACCCTAAATTACACTAAAACCACGGCACTGATTTTCCAGAATCATGGAGGAAGGGTAGGGCATAGGACAAACCCATTAAATACGATCCACCAAAAGGGGCAGATCCTGGATTTTTTTTTTTTTTTTTCATTTTTTTCTAACATTGTGAGATAGAACATTTGGATGACAGGACTGTGGGGCCTTGGCACAGGTCATTTTGACTATAGCACGGAGGTGGCATTGTTACGTTCTGCTGTGTCCCCTGTTGATGATAAAATACGCATTCCCCCAAAGTTACTGAGTTTAGATTACAATCTTTTAACATGAGAGTCAATCCTAGAACAGGAAACGTTGGGATCGGTATCAATATTTCAGTATTGATTCACACAGCACGGGTGGGTTGGATATCAGTGACCACTTGCAGACAACAGCTCTTTTATCTATGGTGAGTGACACTGGGTAAACTTCCAGCTTACCGCTGTACCCCTCTCTGTCTCAGCTCTGTTACACTTCTTCTTGTTTTAACTACCCTGGGAAAGATCTGGGGAAACTGCGTTTTGTTATTACGCGCCTTGCATGTGGAATCATTTGCAAACTGATCTAAAAGTAGATGCATTTATATCCATTGAAGCATTTAAGGTCAACATAAAGAATATGGCGACGGAGGCATGTTATTGATTTTCTTGAGAGGCCGCTGTGTTTAAACATTTTTTTGTGGATTTTTTCTTTTGTTGTTGTGAGTCTGTACGGCATCTCAACGGGACTGTAAAAAAAATAAAATAAAATAAAATAAAAAATGTAGATACTTGTAGTTATTTTCAATATAGGCTAGTAATACAAATGACAAATGGTGTTAAGTTATTCTTATTATAGCACTAGCGAAGGGCCAAAAAGAAAAATCCTACACCTCAAAAACTGTAATCAATCAAAACAGTAATGTCCTTACTTTTGCTAGCAAGTAGTCTAACCCATTGAACTAAACAATAAAATGACCTCCCACAAAATGACCAGTCTTTTTGTTCGCTGCTACCCCCACTTTCCTTTCAGGCACAGGAATCAATCACACACTCAAATCATCATTATTGTCATGCAGCATCAGATCTTCATCCAGAGGTAAATACTTAATGACACCCTTTGTCTGGCAGGTGGACCAGCCCGAGCACTGAATCATTCCAATTTAGGGATGTGGCACTTTTAATCTTCCAATATCGTTTTTTGCCTCTGGAGACTTTCTTGGGTGAACTGGTGCAACTGTTATTAATCTTCAGTGCACAGGCAATTTCTCTAAAAGCCCCTATTTGTTTTTTATGGCTCCATTGAGAGGGGAGGGTATAGCAGCAGAGAGGGAGACTGTAAACAAGGTATGCAGGGAAGGCAAGTTATGTCCCTGTCAGCATTCAATGCTGGTCTCCCTCTCTCTCTCCCCCCCCCCCCTCTTTGCTTCCCCTTGGAGGATTAAAAAGAGGAAGAGAGGAGTTTTCAGAAAGCAAACTGAGCAAACTGGAGCGTCAGCATGAATTCAGCCGGACTGAGAAATGATTGTTCAAACAGCACTGCACTATCTCACTCCTGTGTGGCAAGGAAGCTGATCTTTGTGCATGGTGGAAACAGGTTTCGGGATGCGCAAAATACAAAATATCATTAATAATTTCTTGTTTGCACGATAACACATCTGTTTCGGTGTGTATCTGTATCTTTGACCGGCTGCGGTCACCACGGAAAGTTTATATTGCTGTTTCTTACTGCTGCTTCAACAATGCACAGTTCCTTACGGTTGCCTTACGGTGAAGATTAATTTGCATTTTTTTTGCCTCTAATGATGCATTGTTGATAGGCAGATGAATTTATAGGTAGGTACATGTGGGGGGGGGGAGAATACATTCGCAACAGCATCGACCACAGTACACCAAACTTTGATGTTTATATGTTTTCTGCATCTACATTGTCTTCATCATCGTACTGTCCCTGGTTTGATCTCCAGCTCATTTGCTGGGCCACCTTCAGGCTGAGCAACCATTGTCCACTGTGAGGAAAAACAGCAATTATGATATCATTAGAGCAGATACTGGTTCCTACAAAGCAGTGGACCCAGAGGGAACCAGCAACAGAATCTCAGCAGGAAAAGGATAGCAGAGACTTTGCTGCAGAGTCAGTTGCCTACCAATTACTATGAAACAAGACAAACAGCCATTAGAGTAGGCCATTAGGCTGTTGGGAGAGCAACCAGGGGCTTGTTGGGTTTAACAGTTTGTCAGGTTGTGAAAGTCACACAAAGGATACAAGGTTTGTGACAGAGATGCAGTCTAAATGCCATCCAACGCAAAAACAAATCAGGGGCATTGTGTGACTGTTAACCTGGAATGAAATGTAACATTTACTATAGGACATGACTTCCACTGGAGCTTAAAGGTATAATATAGAACAGTTCCACTTTAAAATATCTAAGAATGACTAGGAATATGCTATATATTTTATTGCCTTGTGCACGTACAGAATGTGAAATATTTCCAGTGATGTTCAGATTCAGATCATTTTATCCACTGTAAATGACCCATTTCATGTGGTCACCTTTCAATGGCATAGTCAAATCCTTAGCTATCATTAAATGTTAATTAAAGTTCAATTTAAAGGTTCGTTCCGTAAGATTTGCACATGCTCGTGTACTTTGGTGAAGTTTGTCTGTGTTGTGCTGGGAGCTGGTTGTTTGTTGACATTAGCCCACTCCATTTCTAACCTAACGGTAGTTAGTTTTGCACATTGTTGCCACTGTAGAGGAGCAGAAGAGAGCCATTTAAGGATTGAAACAAGCAGAAAAACCGCCCAGAGTCCACATAGAAATCAGTGTACCGGCTTTTGTCATGGATGTAGACACCCAAGACAGTTGTTAACCTAGGAATAGAGTCAGCTAACGTCAACAAACCACCGACTCCCAGCACAAGACATACTCCATGGTAAACTTCACACAGGCACATGAGCACGAACAAGTCTTATATACTGAACCTGCACACAGTGAAGAGATTCCAAAATTAAAACTTCTTGAACCACCTTCATATTAATTATGTTCAATCCTGAGGTTGAAAGGGCCACACTGTTACAGTTTCAGCCCTCGAGTCCATGACATTGTGGAGATATAGACTGTGGCGCTTGGGATCCGTGGCATATAATGCAATTGTATACCCAAATGTCAACCTTAATGGTCCCATATCTTAACACTTGAAGTTTTATCTATACCATTTACAATTTTAGCATCAGAGATCGTGGTTTTGCTTTTCTGCCATTGTAGTGGCTCAGAGTGGTGATGGTACATATGACATTTTCCTATTTCTTGCAATCTTAGCACACCGGCGGAGTGGTTATCAGAAGGCCACAAAGCCCTCCATTTGAAGCATGTGCATCCGTGGACACATATCAGAAAGTAATGTTCTTCCACCATATTCCACTAGCATGTAGAGCTACTGCTTGCCTTCTGCTACTGGGATAGGCCCCCACACATTACCCTGCATTTGAAAAAGGTGAGAAATGGGAATAAAGAGGCCAGACGCACCAGACATGTAAATATGTTTATAGGCCTTAAGGATCAAATTAATTATTTTTGGCATGAATGTGACTGAATCCAATTGTTTATGATGAAAAACCGACAGGGTATCTTTAAGTAATTTACACTCAGCCTGGACAGAACCGAAGGACAAAGAACTGCATTTATTATAGGTGAAAAGTGAGAGATGAATAGACTTTTACTGGATATGACTTTGACTAGGCCTTTGCAGTTTCTTGAAGCATTTTTGCTTTCTTAGTTAACCCGTGTGAAATAAATCTGTTGTCTGGCAGCAGGCTGGTGTGAGGTGACGTGGGCAGTAACGAAAACTGAACACAAGTGGTCACCTGGAAACCTTGCAGACATATAATAGACATAGGTGTGAACTCTGATGTCTACTTGTGTTCACACCACCGCATTTTAAAACCAAGTGTAAGCAGGGCTTCTGTGTCGTTATGATTTATACTGTAGATTTTACCGATACGTACAAACAAAAAAATTGGAATTTACAAAACCTAGAAATACACGTACACGGAAATGTTGTATATACTATACATATTAAAGAGAAATAAACTGGGAACAGAGAGTTTTTAGTTTTTAGTCTCCTACAGTGACTTTTAATTATTGCAGTGTTCAAAAAAAAAACACCCGAATATGAACAGCAATTATATCTGTTTTGTTTCTCTTTACTTTGAATTTACAAAATTAGCTGCAGGGCACTTCTAATGCACTTACACCTCCAGTGACTTAATTATGAGAACTCTCGTTATTGTATATTGTATTGTGAGCGCAGCACAAAGAGACAAAATAGTGTGTAATACAGTAAAAGTGGCAGCAGAATCCTTCAAAGATAAGCAATATAAAGCCCGGAGAAAAAAAAGATGTGAGGTAGGTTACTGTTGAAATGTCGCTTTGGTACTGATCCCTGTAAAATACTTCACACGAAGGCGTCATCAGATATTGTCTATAAGTGCAAATGTCATAAATACCATAAACACTGGACTGCTAGCTTTGTTCCAACAATAGCAGTTTGGGTATCTAGACTGTAGTCTGCTTTCCCCAGAGCCCTGATAAATCCAAAGGCATAGATCTCTTCAAACAGCGAGGCATTTGGCGGGAATACTTGATATGGGCGCAGAGTTGCAAGGCCTCACTCACAAAGCCACAGTGTATTGATCTTCATGCATTATAGAAGCAGCTTTGAGGCCAGCTGATATTGGAAGGCATGGCTTGCTCTCCCTCGGAGCATACACTCTAACATACCCACTGGACCATAGCAGCAATAATCAGACACAGGCCCGGATGATAAACATATGGATAAGACATCTATTACAGTATCACCGCACTTGATAATTGTCTACATGATTATGCTTGTTACAGATAATACACATCCATTATTTGTCCTTTCTAAGCCCATGGATGCTGTATGTCTCTTTGAAGGCTGACAGACTTTAATCTTAAATAGATTACAGGCCATTGTGTCACTGTGGTCTGTCATTCTGTGTCAGTCTGAATCATCAAAGTAAATCCACTGAGCGCTGCATGCCTCACTGCTGGTGCTTTCAGCGGCGGTCTTGGCAACCCGTAAGCCTCCAGAGAATTGAGCTCTCCTGTCACCCACAGGTCAATGTCACATGAACCTGAATGTGTGAACAGTGACACCAGTGATCCCAGTGGGACGCACTGGCCTCTTCAAGAGCTGGCCTCTTCTTCCTCTGCACACAATTCCACTGTGGACACAGTATTAGGGACAGAGGGAAAGGAGAAAGAGAAAAGGGAGAGAGAGAAGGGACGATGAAGAGATAATAATGTGCTTCAAATGAGGCCTGTGGAAAAGCCAAGCTGTGGTCAAACAACATCAAGTGTGAATAAAAGGCTAAGGGAAGAAGGAGTCCAACGTGTAGCTCAGAACGGACTTTTTCTTCTTCTTCTTTTTTCTAGCGCTAAGAACTAACTAGTGTTAAGGTACATTACCGTCACCTACTATGATTGAGTGTGGACCAGAATTAATGTCACCTTGACCAAAAAGCCCAGAATGGACAAACCAGTCGGTGATTCTAGAGAGGGACGTGTGTGTTTTTTGCATTTTCACCACAGGCGAGAGTGAGGCGAGGAGGCTTCACTAGATCCCACTAAAGATACAGTATACAGTGAACCATTAAAGTATTACTCACATTAAGTTGTGTGACCTATATTCATGTTATGAATTTCATTTTTAATGCTAACTTCAGGGGCATAATTAGCATGATGTCACTGTACACATTTGCTTGGTAACATAAGCCACTGGTCACACATCATAAGCTAGATCGATATAGAAATACAATATATCAATAAATTAGTTGTCTACTGTAATACTATATTGAAAAAGGGCATGGAAATAATGCAAAAGTGTAGTGCGGTTAAAACACTTCTGTATTGCTGTTACTAACTATAATTTTGTCACTGCACCTCGCCTACATGTATGTGTAACCGTTTTATTGTTATGTCTCAGAGTTGCACCGTAATTCATCTCCGTGGCGACATGTGGGCCTGTTACACCGTTACACATGTGAATTACAGATAACGTAACCTGCATTTGAAGTCACTGTCATATACGGGGTCTTAAACCAAACCAGAGTGATCTTTGCATGAAGCACAAAGCAATTATAATAAAACAAACAGCTTTTTCACCATGATTCCCTGTAAAGGATATGACACCACTGACAGGCGGCCAAATTAAATAGACCATTCCACTGGAAAAAAATTACAGATTTCTTTGAACATTAAATATTTGAACATTACTGGACACAGGTCAAATATATAATATAGTCCTAGTTTTTAGATGTTTTAATGTTACAGTATTAACATTAAAATAGCTGAAATATCAACATTTGACATCATTGTTATCTTGTGACTGGCTCCATTGAAACCACGAAAACTACAATAAAATATTGAGAAATAGTCAACGGTGCAGCCAAGTAGAAGGCAGAGGAATGTCTCGGACTTGACATGTCAGGTAAATGATGAAATTAATGATGACAGAACTCCATTTAGCTGCTTTACTTTGCGAGTAGTGGTATTGTGCATTTTGGCTCGCTGTCAAACCGTCATGGCTTACTGGGATCCTGGGAAAAAACAGAGCCATCGTTAATGTCATTAGTAACACCTGTGCTTTCACTGCTATGATGAGCCAAAATGTGTCTGCTGTGAACAAACTTGTTGACTTTTAGATAGAAATCTAAAAAACAGTGCTGTGTGTGTGTGTAAAATACATTTCCATGCATAAATTACATTTTCGAAATATCCATCGCAGTGCACGGCAGTGTGCACGTGTAAATGAATAAAATAAGTGCGAGTTTGAATCTTTTCATATATTTTTTTCAACATATTTTTTTTAAACAAACTATTGAAATGCATTTGCCTCTTACTCACATGCACAATGACACATTGCAAACACAAGCTGAACATCCCTGAGGCGGCAAAATGTGTATAGCAGGGCAAATGCAATTTGCTTTCGTTTGAGAGAAAAAACAGCATGCATCTCATTCAACTGACTGATGCTCTTTTGCGCTGTGCTTGAAACATTCAAATTGAGAGAGACAGGCATTTATAAAGCCTATATATTTCAAAGCACATTCCTCTAAGTAAAGATGATACTCGGGATCCTATCACATATGGGCAGATGGAGGTAGGGAAAGGGGGGACAAGAGGAGTTTTTCTCCCCCAGAACAGAAAAGTCATCTCTGCTCACATCACATCTGCCTCTGTTTCCTCGAGCAGGAGGCTCCGAGCCTGCCTCTCCAGTGTTCCTGACATCTTGGCTCCGTTAATTGCAATGTTTGCCGGCCGTATTGGTATTCACGTTGGGCAGTGAGAACAGATGGCGTTTAACTTTAAATATTATTAACACTTCCCAGCATTCTTAGATCTTGGGTGGGGCTGTGAGGACGACCAGAAGTGCAGGTGAAATTACCGCAATTTACATAACAGCATCAAAGGAGGCAGTACAAATTGGGATGATTATCCTCTTTTCTTTTCTTTTTTTTTCTTTTTCATCATTATGCCTGTAATGTTATCTGTCTGGGTATCTGTATGTGTATAGGTTTTTGCCATATGGTGGATTATTTTTACAAATGAGGCTGCCACCGTTTGAACTCACATGTGCAGATTGCCACTCACATCAAAACTTAATTCTTCAGAACCAATTTAATATGATTACTGTGATTTAAAGTATCATACTTTTTAGTGGGCCTAATTATTTAGAGAGCAGGGCAGCTGATGGACGATATGCTGTATGTTACAGCCCCGTTGGAAAGAAGCCAAATATACTTAAATACAACCAAACTGTCTTGTGCAAAGCAACACAATCTGCCAGTGGCTGAGCACATTTTTGCTTGGCTACATTTCTTAAAAAGTAGAATAAAAGTGTGTGCCACTGAGAAAAAAAAACTTTTAAAAAAAGAACAGTAAAATAAAACTATGAAAAATACCAAAATGTATGGAAGTTTTATACAGTTTACACAAGCAATGAAAATAATTATTTAAGATAGACAACATTCTTGAATTGAAAAGTTGTGAAACTGTGAAAATACTGTGAAAATAAGGAAAATAGTCTTGTTCCTCTGCTGGAATATGATGTAAAACACTGTTTGAATTTGTTTCTGGTTAAATCTAGGTCAGTATTAGCTGGAAGATCTTATTTAGACAAACTTAGATAGATTTTCTTGAAATGAGATTACTTTTCTATTGAAAAACATGCTTAAACACAAGACTATTTATCTTGTCTGAAACAGATTCCCCAGAAACAAGGCTTTTTTACTTTCTGAAATGCATTTCTTTGCAGAATGGTGTCATTTTTAATCTGATATAATACATATAATACAATAATTTAATAATAATTGTCAAATTCTAGTCAAATTGGGTTTTATTGACATGAAAGTTTCAGGGAACAATGTTGTGAAAGCATAAAAATACAAAACACAATAACTATAATTATGAATGCAATACACAATAACTGATAGAATGTAATATTAATTAATATTCTTTATCAGTAGTAGCATGTGAGACAGCAAACATTTATAGACATGTCTACATTCATTTTTATTTTCTGGCCTCATGAAATAATCACCAGCTGATGCTGTGAAATAAGTGGCTGAATTTAATTGGACAATTATCATTACTCTATTTATCAGTAAAATAAACAGTGCGATTGTTGCATATACTGTAATGCACTACCCAAAGCAGTGAACATAAGCTGCATAAAGCAGTGAATTACAAAAAAGGAGAATCCTCTAAAATGCTGTCACAAATGGAAACATTCAGTTTTTTGTTAATGTAAAGCATTTTGCATAACATTTCAAAGGGACAAGTTAAATATTTTAGTGACTCACTATGAGAATCATAATTACACTTTAATGTTAGCATTAATACGAGAATACGACATTCGAAAAATGTCTCAAAAAGCTCCAGCGCAAAGTAGTACACCCCGTATGGCCCCTCGGTTGAATGTCCATTCAGTCCTTCTGAATGTGTTTTGAAATGTCTTTGAAATATATATGACAGCTGATCCGAGAGGGTCTGCAAATGCACTTAACTGTTTGATGGTGGCAGAGGTGTTGGAGAGGTGGCATGACGTGGAAGAGCTGGAAGGCACCACAGACAGAAAGGAGGAGTGAGCGGTAGGAAAAGAGAAGACTGAGACCAGGAGAGAATAAAAGAAAGCTGTTACTTTTACATAGTGTAGGGCAGAGTGGCTGCTTTTGATGACAGCCACAGGGGGAGTGGAGTGATGTGTGTGAGCGTGTTCATGCAAGAGTGAGTAACTGCGTTTCTCTGTGTGACTGTCTTTGTGTTCCTGTGTGTCTGGCTTTGCGAGCGAGAAAGAGAGAAAGCTGCTGTTTTTTTGTAGTTATGCGCCTGTTCCTGTGTGCGTGGGTGTTTGTGTGCCAGTGAGAGAAGCGGAGAGAGGGGAAAATAGCACACAGATATGAGTGAACGACAGCGATGTTCTCGAGCGTGCACTGACATGTCACTTTGCATTTGTCACATTTGAAGGGACAGCACCCGTAGTCTCTGGTGCCCTGACCCTGCAGCTGGGAGGTGCTGTCTCGCTGTAGCCACACAACAGCCACCATCTCTGGGATTGTGGGTCTGCAGATCGTTGACCCTTAGCAGCCTCACTGGCAACCTCTAGAGTGCTCAGCACAAACCTTCCTCTGCTCATCTCACTCATATTGAACTCTTGTCCACACCACAGGGAGCCATGATATTGCATGTGTGCAGGTGAGCATGAAAAAAAAAAAAGAAAATATGTTGTTTGTTTTGTACTGTTTTCGTTTAAAATCAAAGGTGCACAATGAGGGTTTTTACCTGTTGATTTGATATTTCGCAATAAAAAGAAAACCAAGACTTACCTTGGAGCACACAGTAAGTAATTTCTGCTGCCAGGAGTCTCTTAATCAAACCAATAAAAAAACATAGTTTGACAGGGCGACCCGATGGCTCAGTGGTCAAGGCACATACCACAGTGGTGAATTGCCCTGAGCACTAAGTCCCTTGTTCAATTCCCACCTGACTGGACTGTTTACTCCATGTCACTCCCCTTCTCATGTTTCCTGTAGCCTGACCTCCCCTACAAGCGACCGAAAACAACTGTACTGGTCGCTTGTAGGGGATTAAAACGGCCGATGTTTATGTACCTCCTGCTGTCGTGTGGCGGCCTCTTGTGGTTGTATAAATAAGCGCATGCTAAAACAAAGCGTAACGACA
>JAPQRN010000016.1:16078993-16101296 GCA_037367275.1 Coranthus polyacanthus | reverse complement strand
TTCTAATTCTAATTGAGGAAAAGAAACATATTGCAGACTCACACCTCTTTACAATTCCTCCCACTCAAGGCCCCCGCTGGCAGACAGTAGCTGCTGTTTGACATTGTCCGTCATGCTGAGTGTTTACATCAGTTCTTTAATTAGTTAGCTTTTTATAAAAACCTAATATAACCAGAAGCAAAAGGTTAAAAGCTGTTTATGCTACTGTTTTGGTGATAAATCTCACATATGCTGTTATCAATAGACACTTGGCATGGAAACAAAAACAATGTTAATGTGTACCTGTGTGTTCTGTGTATCTATTATCCTCTAAATGAGATTTGTTCTTCAAAAAGGACAATCGTGAATGTAACTGACTGATTATTGCAGCTTATTATGCAATGAGCGATGCCTATAGTAAAAAGGAAATGCAGTCTATATACAACTTAGGACAAAGCATCTACAGCTTTGTGTAACGAACATCAAAATGCATCAGTGTCTTTATTTTCGGTTCGCACAAGCAATCACAAGTTTACAATTTAAAGGTATAGTTCATATTTTTTGAG
This sequence comes from Coranthus polyacanthus, assembly GCA_037367275.1. NCBI lineage: Eukaryota > Metazoa > Chordata > Actinopteri > Kurtiformes > Apogonidae > Coranthus > Coranthus polyacanthus. The sequence goes on along the minus strand of JAPQRN010000016.1, from coordinate 16,100,751 downwards.
GTTGGATTGCATGAAGTACTTATTCATAGCCAGTGTGCACGGCACAATAAATCACTAATGCAGTGTGTAGTGACTATTTAACCTATTTAAAAGCCCTGAGGGGACTGGTATTGTGAGACTGCAATTGTTGACACATACCTTAAATAACCGTTCAGTTTATTTAGTGCTTCTCCTAAATGGGGCAGCGCTGACCACCGTCTACTGTCTATAGCCCTCACTCAACCCCACTTCAAACATCTGAACTACCTCCGTAACTTTACATTACTGCACAACTTACCCAGCACACAAAAGCCTCTGCATTTTCAGTTTTTGTTTTACCACCAGGAAAATAAGGTCACTACACATACTCAGATGTTCATCTCTATTGTTTTTGATGTATTGTGCCCCAGATCACCACATACGATCCTAGGAGCTATGCTGTCAGGGGCTGATTGCACATCACAGCATAGTAGTCTCCAAAGGCAAACTGGTCCTAGCTGAGTTGCCGGGCTAATAGCAATCCGGGCTAATAGGAAGAGGACAAAGGAACTGCATTCCCTTGCCTGGACACCAGAGCCCTGCCTACAGCCAGGCCTGGGGGAGGGATTTGACGGCAAGCATCTGGTGGTCGGACCTTCAACCATAGGGCCCGGCCGGGTACAGCCCAAACGAGCTCCATGATCCTGCCCTCCTATGGGCGTAAACCCCAGGGCATACCCAGGACATGCTGGAGGGATTATATCTGTCAACTAGATTGGGAATCAATTCGCCCCTGGACGAATTAGAGGACGAGGCTGTGGAGAGGGACGTCTGGGCTTCACTGCTTAGGTTCCTGCCTCCATGACCCAGATAAACGGCAGAAGACGGATGGATAGATGAAGAATGGAGTAATTTTTGTGTAAAATGAAGGATGTGTTTTTTAAAAACGAAAATATCATTGTCCGTATTAGTGTGGATTAGACAATACGCTAATGCCTAATGAGCTGATAGAAATAAAATAATGTAACATGAAAAATTACGTTTCACTTGTTTGTATTTGTTATCATACAGTGTATGCAGAGAATTTCCATGATATAACGACTTAAGAAGATATGATGAGATAATAAGCTATATGTGTCATTTGTCCTGCCAATATGCCACCACTGAGATGGAATAAGTATTCCCTGTTGGATGATTGAGTTGTAATAGTAGCTCTGACCCTTAATATCACCCTCTCTTTAGAACTAATAATTTATGCATGAGTAAAATGATCAGTTGTAAAGCTTTTAGAATCAAGTGCTCTTTCCATTTTTGCAGCCACGTCCTTCAGGGGTCATGACCTTTGCGTTGTTGTATAATACAAGCTTGAGAGTCTGATCTGCGATGAAAGCAGAGAAGCAGCTAGGCTTAGAGGCAAAGAGACAAATGACAGAAAAAGAGACAGACAACAGGAGAGACATATTTCGAGAGAAAAATGTGAGTAAGAAACAAAGGAGAGAGTGACAGAGCAGTGGGAGGTATATGCTGTTTGTCAGCACAAGGAGAGCGAAATGTCAGTTTTTGTGCTGCATGAGTGAGTGATGGCTGCCATTATCCCCCCCCAGTGGGTTTAAGCAGGCAATATTAGCACGCTGTTTCCACACCCAGATGAAATAGGCAGAGTTCTCCACAGTGGGGATACCCAGAGCCAGCATGGAAAATGGAGTGTGAAAGCATGCGAGGCATAAAGATTGGTGGGGGGAGATATAAAAAGACTGGGGGAAAAAAGAAAATAAAGAGAGAAGAAAAAGAGCAGGTGTCGCCGCACACAAAGACAATCACAAGGAAGCTGGTGTCAAAAACGGAGGAAGAGAGGAAATTAGAACAAAGGGAGACAGTGTCCCTGTTGTTTCGGAAGTTCCTGCAGTGTTTTAAATATAATGGTCTCTCTCAACATAGACCGCACAGTGTGATCTGACATCCATTGAACAAAGTGGCTGAGGCAGATATGGTGGTTGGGGGCACTGCGGTGGGATGAACACAATGAGGGTTGTAATTATAGAACAAGCACACCTCACTAGCTTTTTTACCACGAGGGAACCTACCTGTAATTGTTTTAGTAGTACAGGTGTGTGTGTGTGTGTGTGTGAGACAGAGAGAAAAGAGTTTCAGAGGTATTAATGCATCTAAACATGGACTGAAATCCAATATTCATAGCATCATGCGGTGAAACTTCTAATCATACGCCTCCTTCGAGTGTGCCATATTCCAGCTGTGCTCATGCTTTCGAGTGGTGTGTCCTGATGCAAAACTATCTGCGTTTCAGACTTGTGCTGGTTTCTGATTTTCCAGGCTCAGTAGACTGTTACCCTTTTTTTTTTCCAGCAAGGCGGCTCTTTGTGGCCGTGTTCAGACCTTGGATTAACATCCGTCGTGAGATATCCGAATACGAGTGGCCGGCTGTAAGTGCATCTGTTCACACCTGCCTCTCCAGAAAGCCTCTCCAGATGTGTCTTGAGTGACCACTGCTGATCGGATCTCGCTTCCTCGCTTCGTATTCAAATAAAGGTCATCTGTAGCCTAACACATAGCATTCATTTCAAGTGGACTGGTTTTGTAATGCTTTTAAGGTGGAATGCTTTCTGCCTGTTACTCATTGCATAAGCTGACACTGTGAATTAATCAATACACCTTAAATATTGATTTGACAGCTTCGACCATTCTGTTTGTTTGTATTGTCTCTCTTGCATGGCATACGCGCTAGCGATGATTGAACCTTCAAGCGCTTAAAACATTAAGACCTCGAAGCGCACTATTTCCTCACAGACAAAAAAACGTGTCGAAGGCAGTGCATCGCTCTGGTGAGCTCAGGCAGCACTACGCTCGTACATGTTTGCGGGCTAGAAGAATGTGGACCAATGCGTCCCAGACCACCTCCGAATGTGGCCCGAGCGATCGGGGAGGAATGTGTCCTCGGAGTGTTCAGACCTTGCTGTAGAGCTGTCCGCGTGTGATCGGATTTGCCAGGACAGATGTTAATGCAAGGTCTGAACAGGGCCTGTGTTTCAACAGCCAAAGAACTGACTGTTGGCCAGGAAAACTGGTTCCTGGCACTTACACATTGCTGGTCTACAAAAAAGAACCTCTTCTGTCAGGAGCAGGACTATTGTAGCCAACAAGTGCAACTAAAACTTTTTTTCAACAGTTTGCCTAATCCAACACAGTACGGCTGTGAAACTGAAGCCGCTGTGGTCTGTGGAGAATTGTCTTCTTGCACTGTAACATAACATAAATTAAAAAAGGACTTGTCAAGATATGGTGCTACCATTACCGCTGATCACCCACGTGGGACAGCACATGAACAGATTTGAAGGTCGATCACATTCTCACCTGAAAAAAATCATAAAACTACATTCCATGACCCGACAACAGTAGTATTTCGAAAGTCGCAACTTATTGCTAGCCAACTTAGTAATAACAGCTAACGTTCATGTGCTTCTTTCTAACATCCTACCACCTACCAATATATAGACACCTATACAGTGGCATAATGACATGACTCTGGTTTCTGTCTAGCCAGTGGAAAGGTAAGTTGAACCAACTCTGAGCCGCCAAGAACCAGCGAAGAACTAGAACCAGGTGGAAGACTTTCAATTATAAATCAGGCTCCCTCGAACAAGTATCTTGGTTTCCATATTGACAGATTTTTCATGTCAAAAACCTTTGTTTTAGGCTACAACAAAGGATATATGTTTTGAGAGGGTTGAGGGTTAAAGACATCTCATCCAAACAGCAATGACGAAGAATATCACTGTCTTCATTTTGTCGATTTTGTTCATTCCAACCTCCATCAGCTAAAAACAAGTAGGTACTATATGAGCTTAACTACAGTCTTTTATTAGCTTCTATTGAAGTGGTTTGATCTCACAGGGTTCCATGATCTGATTTTATTATTTAAAACTACTGTCTTTTCATTATCTTTGCTTGCTCTAAAAGACCCTTGTTGATTATCTCTATAAAGTACTACAGTTTCACTCACATCGTGTGTGGTTAAACATGTTGCAGAACGAGTTTGAACTATGATTTATGTACTTTAAGTGCGTTGTGTGAAGTTAAGTTTCCCTGTGGGCCAATAAAGCATATCTTACCAAAACACAGACATTACGCTTCGTTTAAAGGCAGTGAAGTCCTTTTTAGTCTTTGATTCCCTAACAAAAAACTCTATATAAAAACTACATCTCTTACGCATATTTATGCACTGTATTTAATTCCAAACGTAACGTGAACCAGAGTATTTTTCCTAATTGTGCTTCACTTTTCCGCTAGTGTTTTGCTAACGAGAGGAATCGGTGCCATCCATCATGGCAGGAAGCTGCAGTGCATCTAACATGACAAAGCTAGCAAATTAGGGAGGCATTAATACACAGGATATTGGCAGTGTAGGATTATATCCTATTTATTGATTATTTCCCCTTGTGTCATTATGTAAGGCGAGCAGTCACATAGAGTTTCAGGCAGTTATCAGTGGAAGTTAAACCTCCAGTCATTTTTACTTTTATACAGAACTTAAAGATATCACTATATGATGTAATAGTAGAACTGTTTTAGCAATTTATTGGCCCTAGAGACGTCTCTTGGCAGATGAACTTATGAGTAGGTGTGGAATTTAAAGAGATACTACACACTTTAAAGTTATTTTTCGGGCTGGAGACTAAATGATATGACAGATGAAAGTTGTGATGAAATACATCAATGCCGGTGTTAATATTGACATTTTTGCCAAATTATAAAAATCTGCATTTCAGGGGTTGAAAATTGCTCAAAACACCATCTGCTGTTTTAAATGTTCCCGAACCTTGCAAAGCCAATGCTGCTAGAATCAACTGTTAGATTTTTTTATTTTTTTTTTTTGCTCTTACAGTTCCCTCGTTGTAAAGTCAAAGCATGGGTTTTTGGTCAGATGCCCACCTCCTCATTTTCAAATATATGCTGATGGAGACTCATCATTTACAGTTTATCTATTTATCCAAAAGGTCGCTAACATCAGCCTTCTGAATAACTTTAAATTACCACTCAGAGACTAAAATCATTGTCACTTCTTGCACTTGCACTCTGGCTTTGAGCTTCAGCCAGTAGCTCAAATTGATAGGACTCAGGACCACCGTGATCCTCGCCATCCCCATTTCTGAAAGCCGAATAAGGCCTTACAATGGTTGTGAGAAAGCTGGAGTACTCCAAGCGAAACCAGGACATGTCTACATCTTATCCCAGTTTCTGACAGTTGCCAACTATCAGCAAAGGACAAATGACACAACAGAAACACAAACAATGGCAGCAATGAGAGCATCTCACTTATGGGGTGATGAAGAAAGGAGTTTTGTCTTTCGGTAATGAAAGAATTTAATATACTTGGCAGTTTAGACGGGAAAAAGCATTGATATGCTAACCTATTCAAGGCTGTAGTAAACAGACGACTGGATGCTGGTTTCTCAACACGTGCACGTCAGGTCACGGTGAAAAACAAAAAAGAAATATTCTCGTGCTGCTGCTGTAAACTGCTGTAAACACCACAGGCGCCTGAATAATCAGATTTTTTTTTTTGTGCTGCATGTAAACACTTTATCCCAAACATTATCAAAACCACTACTACGTGACTACGTGAGAACATGCAAACACAATCACTGATGTCCCCTTTTTCCACCTCAAAACAGCCCTCTGCGGCTCAATTCTGTGTCATTCTCCATTATTCCCACTTTTTTTTTTTTTAGCGTTTTTCAAAATCATGCAGTGGGCGGACTTGGGCTCGGAGCTGGGGGGTTGAAATCACACTTTAATGACTGTGATTTACATCTGCATGCAAAAAAGTACAAACTAGAAAGTCAGCTTTGAAAGCCGGGCAATCTACCAAGTGTCGGTAATTATCATCACCCTTTGTCTACTTCGTACTGATAGCCTGTAATATAAACATTTTGTGAGAGGACAGTGAAAATTTATAAAATCTTATTGCCTATTCAACAACATTTATGTCTAAAATGCAAGAGCTACAGGGTGTTAAACTGTTTTTGGCCTTTAAAAATCATGAGTACTGCAATTTGCTTTTGCAATGCAGAATAATCCAACATCCAAGTGAGACAAAATATGTTTTCCAGACACTCAACAATGCCGTTTTTTTCTTGGCACAAACAGGACAACACACTGGCATCTGCGTGTGTCAAGATGAAGCTGCTGAGATGAATCTGCCTGAGTAAGTGATTCACAGTCCCCTGGGCCTTCAATCAATGTTATTTTTCCTCTGAGATTTGTAATGGCAATTTGTAATGGCACTTTGTATTTGCTTCGCTTTCATGATGATGCAGGTAAAAAACAAAGAGGTTGACTCAGGAAATCAAACCATTATCAGAAAATGTCACGGTGAATCAGAAGTACAGAGGAAGTTTGTACACTGTCAAGGCGAGTCTCCCAGGTGCATACATCACTTGAAATGCCGCGCTTTTCCTTTGTCAATCTTGTAAAGCTGAAATAGCGATGGAATTCAGACAGATGAGTCTTAGCAATTTCACATCGTATGGCCCAACTCTAACCCCATCTCGGTTCATTTGCCAACTGCGGCTCACCTACTCCGTCTCTCTGTTTTTTTGTTTGTTTTTTTTTCAGCGTCTATCTCTAAATAAACCAAGTCAACAATAGGAAGGCAGGGAAGTAATCAAAGGCCTTTCCTGTGTGCATGCGATAGAGAAGTGAGTGCTAAAGCAGAGAGGTTGAGGCTGAGAAAAGTGTAATTCGAGACTACAAAGACTTCTTTTTGCAGAAAAGGTGTAAATGAAGCAAAAATGGCAAGGTGTCAGCATCAAAAGGAAATTATTTGTCTTCGGCTCTGGAGGGGGGAGAGTCACACACTTGATGTGAGATAATGTGATAGCACTCGGAAGAACTGTTTTTATTTCAACCTGTTTGTGTTCAGTAAAAGTACAGGCAGAGGTGGGAAGTAACAAAGTACAGATGCTTGACTCAAGTAGAGTTTTCAGGTAAATATGCTTTACTCAAGTATTTATTTTTCTGACAGTCTCTTCCTTTTTGCTACATTTTAAGACAAATAGCCGTACTTTCTACTCCTTACGTTTCCAGAACAGGCTCATTACTTCAGTTTTAATGAATTTGAGGGGAATTATCAATTATTTTTATTGTGCATCATCGGGCACCTTCCCAGCGATCGAGACCGATTTCAACCCAAATGGATGGGACAATAACGCAGAAAAAAAGACAGTCCCTTGATACGTCAATCAGTGAATATCACGATCGACAAATGTGGGGAGAGAAAAACACAACTGTAGTAGTTTTTTTTAAAACGAAATAAAAATGAGTGTAATCTGAAAACGATGTCAAAGATGCAGCGCGATGAAAACGCCGTGAAAGACATAAGAAGACAAAACACGACGTAAGCAAGTACAAGACATGAAAGGACGAAACAATGTAAAAAAAAAAAAAAAAAAAGCAATAAGACGAAAACGAAGACGTCAAAGTAAGACGGGACTGTGGAGAAAAGGACCTGTAATGTTTCGAGTTCTGTTGATGACACTGAATGTATTTTCAGTATTTTGTCTTTTATTTGAAGTGGTTTAACAGTCTTCACATTATATTAATATGGCATGAGGTTCAGTTAGCTTTGCATAGAAATCAAAGGGCTTGAGTACATTTCATAACCTGTACTTTTTCATTTTTAATGCAGTGAAATCGAATCAGTGCTTCTAGTTGAGTGCACATGTACTTTTTACACCTCTGCACTTATCGTATGTTTTGTTCCACTCTTTAGAAAATATTGTGTTAGCAGCAACAAGTCTGCTCCATTTACCGGCAGAAACATTGTCTCACTGGTTAAAGGAAGTATTCTGCCTGGAGTCAACATCAAACCCATATACTTTTGTGTCTCCTCTCCTGCCTTGTTTTGTCTTGAAGAGGTGACAGCTTGGCTCGGCAATGCGAATCAGATCGCAACAAGTTGATTGTACTTTTCCATCAACACAATGCCTTCATTGTGAGAGTGCTGACGATTGATTTAAAAAGCTCTTTTTCCTATTATGTCTGCAAAGCCTGAGGTGCGACGCTATCTCCCACCTATTCTCAACCATCTCTCCAGTAACTTTTAAACACCTCCTGCAGACATTTCTGGCATTTTTCATCCAGTTTGAACTAAATAAGAATGGATGTAGTTGAGTTTCATTTTTTTTTTGGGAAACGAGGACGGCGTATGCCTCTTACTCTAAATCAGCTCCATCAGCTCAGTGGAAATCCCCCCCCCCCCCCGTTCCTCGCTGTGACAGTCGAATATGTGTGGGTGACAGTACAAACAAAGGTGAATCGATGCATTTCCCAGAGGAAGAGACAAAGAGAGGTTGAGAGGAAGACAGGGAGAGAGCAAGTGAATAGACTGAGAGATGAAGGTGGCAGCGTGACATAGGGAGTGTGACAGTGTCATGCAGACTGGTTTCATCGTTTCTCCCCAGCGCCCTGGGGAGATCATTAGCTCACAATATGGAGTCTATCAATCCTCACAGAATACCAGTCTCCCCTCCGGATACATGTCCCGTCTGTCTGTCTCTCTCTCTCTCTCTCTCCGTCTTTCTGTCTGTTTGTCTGCGTGCTGCTCATTGATGTACATTGGGCATCGTGAAAATCTACTTAGTAGGAGACTGTTGCATTTTTTTTTTTTTTTCTGAGCCCCTTGGGGATAATTCATGGAAAAATCAGTAGCGTAAAGACGAGCTATTTTCCCCTATTACAGCAGGTTTATTATAGTTCAGGAAAATGAAGACTAAAACTAAAACTAGCAGTGAAAAGATCATTTCAAATAAACAGAAAAAACGATTTCAAAAACACAGAAAGTAAATAACGAGAACCGCAAGTTCTGTGTTGTGTCCACTGTGTCCACCATGCGTTCCGCTGGCATCAGCGGTATCTCGATTATGACAAAGTATAACGTACTCAACAAGTTTCAAATACATCTGATTTTAAGTAGCTGAGAACAAAACAACACGAACAAAAAGGAAACAGAACTGTAGGTAAAATCGGTTTTGTACAAGAATAAAATGGCATAATACATGTATATATATATATGTATATTTAATTATTTATGTCTTCACATCTAACCTGTGCAGTTTTTGTTCACAAAGCCTAAAAGGCAAACAGAAATGTGAGTTTTGTTGATGTGTTCCAGTGTTCAATAAATGACTCGTATTACTGTAACTGGCTTATATCAATGGCATAAAATGAACTGCGTTTTTTTGTATGAATATACACATAATCGACTAAAATGTCATTATCGCCACGGCCCTAATCCAGATACAATACATGTAGCACAATTTCTTTAAATTCAGTGAATACATGGTTATGAATGAATAATAGTAAAATGGCCACATGGAAAAGCTTATTTCTTGTTACACTTTGAAAGGTATACTTGACAAATAAAAAAAAAAACTTTTTAATTTAATTAATTAATTTAATTTAAAAATGTTCTCCTTTTATTTAGAAACTTTAGAACCACATTTCAAGTCAATCATGTGACGTAAATAATTATCTGTAACAAAAAGGCAAAATTTGAGAAATAAAGCGAGAAAGAAATTCGGGGCAGTTGTGGCTGTTTGAAAAGAAATACAAATTTAAGCTTATGCCCATTCCTCGTGGTTGTGTTTTTTTGCGGTATTTAAAGCTGTAAACACACGTGTTGTTCACTGAGGAGAGGTTCACCTCTGTAGCATGTTTTCCCACAGTGCACACACCATCAAGTATTTAATATACAGTAATAGCGTCCTGTCATGTGGTTATAGGTCCAGTGTTGAGGGTCTATGCAGAGAAGAGGCTGTGTGAAGATAATGCTCCAGTGACCCTGATGGCAGAGAGGTGAATGTGTTCCTAATTGGAAAAGGGTTTCACACACACACACACACACACACACACACACATGCATTCATACCCACATCCACCAACACCAACACCAACACACACCCACAAAGACCCTCTGGGAGGTAATCTCTCTTCCTGTTCCGGCTATGCCTGGTCAGCCAAGCGGAGCTGCCACCTCATTGTGTCCTTCTGTACCAAGGCTCTGTTCGGTCCTCCTGCAACCACAGAAAGAGAGAGAGAGAGAGAGGGGCTCAGTTCAACACACACACAGACACACACAGACACACACACAGGGCTGCATGAAGCCTGATGCCCTGCAGTACAAACAAAGGGATTTTACAGAGGCTGCAGCACAGGATTCACAAACTGCTAGTTTTCTGAGCGTGTGTGCGCGTAGATGCGTGTGCACCTGTGGGTGTTTGTTTCTATGTTTGTTCAAATTAATGGCTCGTTTAAAAAAAAAAAAAAAAAAATTAACCAAAAATTATTAAAGAAACATTTCAGATGCGTATGGGTGAAAAAAAATAAGAGAATGTGACTGTGTCCGGGAAGAAAGAGGAGCAAACACTCTGCGTTGTATAGCGGAAGGTCGTCAGGTTGCATGCCTGCTATTCACCGTGGTTTATGTCTAGAGCAAGTTTAATACCAAAGGCCTGCATCACAAAGCAGGATTAAGAGGGTTAGTGAGGAAACTTCCAGTTCAGCCCTGCGTTTTTCAGTGTCAAGAAAGTAGTAAATCTCCATGGTAACTTATGCTGCACACCTAAACTGCTCCGGAGCAGGTTATATTTGAGATGGTGGATCAAATCATATAAAAGCACCGGCTACTGACCACTACTGACCAGTCAAGATCCCATGGACCTTTGACCTTTACACAGATGTAGTATATAATCTTAAAACACAGACTGATTCATTCACGGGTTAAGGTGAAAGAATAAGGCCATAAGAATATTAACTTACACATACACACAGTGGACAGTTTGTTGTCAGCTTTCCTTCCTGATTTGTCAGCAGACGTGTTGCTTTTAGTCTCTTTCATACCATCATGTCCGTTTAAAATAATAGCTGGATTTTCTGTTTGATATTTGGGGCTCTAGACCGGTCCACGACTGGTCATCTGGTTCCCCCTTTTACGCGAACACGCCTGTAAGTCGGAGTCGTAAAAAAACCTTTGTCGAGCCGGGTTACACAAAGAACCAATATCCTGGGTATGTTGAACTTGCTTTGTGATACAGGCCCCTGGTGGGAATTGACAATTTCAAAACATCAAGTCCCGTTTACCTTTTGTAATACAGCAGTTAGGATTTATGCAAAAGAACAATCTGTATCATTTCTCTATTACGTGACTACGCGAAACGCCTCTTCTTAAAAATGATTTAAAAAAGGTAAGAGAAAAGTAAAATACCACAAAACATTTTCCCCTGACTCGAAACACAGAGAGCAGCTAAAAGGCACTGGGGGGTCAAATAAAAGGAAACGAGCCTGGCTACATGAAACGTAAATTCTCAATGCATCAATACATGTTTAACAGATATCAAACAGCCTGTAAATGTAAATTAATATGATATGTGGGGAGCAATAAATACACCGGTCTCGCCTCTCCACCGGGCAAATCATCTTTTTCCTCCTCCACACCTGCTCCGTCAATTCTAACCAGCGCACGTTTATACGTACATAATATTTTCATCATTACCACTTGACTTGTCTTTGTTTGTGTGTGTGTTTCATTTGCGTCGGTCTGTATCTGCAGCCATCAGACACTTACTTTTATTTCTTTAGGTTTTCAATTTGTTTCACCTAAGAGGTTTTTAAAAATTCATTAATGTTTTGCGTAAAACACTTCTGGGAGTCTCATATTGATTTCTTATTAATAGGTTGTTTGTATAATGAATTATTTTTGTTCTTTAGGCAACTGATATGTAACGTTGGAATGCAGTGGGTGGAAAAATGGCCCTGGGTACTAAAATCAGCAGAGAGGAAAATATATGAATGTCTTTATTCATTTAAACCAAAGAAACATCAGCGGAGGAAATCGTTAGCTGTCATTTTCTACAACTCATAAATGTATATTGGTGTTCTCACTCAGGTTTTCTCCCGGAGTGGTTTACTTATAATCAATGTCTGTCTGTATGCAAGCATGCACATATGTCTCTCTGTCATCTGCAATAAAAAGTGACACACCACTGACACAATACGCTTTTATGAAAGTGCATTAATAAAAATATAAATAACCAACTGCTTAGTGAGTGTCATACAATCAATACAGTCTTGTTGCTTTCTAGCATCTGAAAATATTTACCTTTGTGTGTGTGTGTGTGCGGAAAAGAAAAAGAGTGAGTAGAAAACAGGAAAATGCTGCTGGAAATGTTCTGTTTATCCGGTGGTAGTGGTGTGCAGTGTATACCTGGCTTTAGTCCATGGGCTAAGGCTGGTTTTAGCCAAATGTTCCTCTCGTGGCTGCATGCTGATCGAAAGTCTGAAAATCAGCATGGGACTTCCTAGGAACCTCACTAGGAAACACCTATTTTCTGCAACTAAAGGTTCAATATGTAAGATTCGCAGGTGTGCGCATGTGAAGTTTGTGTTGGAGTTTGTTGATGTTTGCCGACTCCATTTCTCACAGTGGCTAGTGTTTCACGTTGTTGCTGCAACGGAGGAGCACAAGAGAGGCATTGAAGAACTTGGGAGTGAAATGTCCTCTTCATAGAAGTCAGTGTACAGGCTGTTACCATGGATGTAGATCAACCGAGACAGTTGTCAGCTTACAAATGACCTGCTTCCAGCATAAAACGGGCTCCAAAACAACACCTGGACATGGGTGAATCTTAAATATTAAACCTTTAAGCGAACTTGGGTGTTATGAAAATGTAGCGTTTAACTGTGTAAAACTAGCATCTTTGAAATGAAACTTAAACTTAAGCTTAAACTTGTCACTACTGAAAGAGTTACCGCGTAGCCAGAGGGTTTCAGAAGTGAAATATATATATATTAAACCTACTGCTATCAAAAATTGTTTTTGCTTGCATAGGTAATAGAAGGATCTTAGTAAACATCTAAGCTTTGCAGACTCAAACGCTTGTTTTGTGGAACAGCAGTTTGTACGGAGTAGGATTTATGGTTCGATCGGCCCATGAATGCCGACTCAGTGAGGAGTTTAACTCTGAGGCCATTTCTGTAAACTTGTGTTGTTTTGAATTACTTTGTGCTGCCACATGTCCCGACTATTTTGTTTACCGTCCTGCACAAGTCTGCTCTAAAAGTGCATATGATTACCCGATGTAAGACAACACCGTAAGGAAATATTTTTTAAAAATTCTTCAGATACTTAAGATGAAACAGATTCAGTTAGAGGGCTTGTTTATACGCTACGTTCTTTAGGGTCCCAGTAAGAATTTGAAATACACTTTGACAGGTACATGGACACACATGCACACGTCACATTCAGACAGTACCGCCACAGTAACACGTCTCGAGCAGCCTAGCGACTTTTGTTAATGCGTTATTTGAGCTGTCATCCTGATTCACTCTATTTATCGCCTTTTTCAAGTTTGTTTACTGCAGCCCGTAACTCATGCCAGCAACAGACAGACCATTCCTCTCTTCTGCACATATAAAACTTTTACTGGGCTAACAAACTGCGAGCGTCGACAGGGACTACTGGTAGGCCGGGCAAAGAAGAAGAGAGGGAAGGGAGGACATGGAGCGAGAGGAGAAAAGGGAAGGATTTATGGCTGCTTGTAAATTTGTCCGTCAGAGCATTCTTTCTTATCAGCTACATTTGGTCTCTTGGCTCGACAATGAGCTGTCCAGACTTTCTTCAAAAGAAAGCCATCCTACGCTGTAGCTGTGCATTCAAAAATAAAGTCTAAAGTTAGAGGTTATTTTTGGAGGAGGCCGGAACTACAAAGCAATTCTGTGACATTTAGAAGGTGAATAATAGTAAATGTAAGTCATACAACGTGGCCAGATTCAGAAGACCTGTAACAGCACGAGCCACGAGAATGAATAACAATAATGAAATGCCCGCAACACTGCTGAGAGAAGAAGAACGGGTTATATTGAATTGTTGGCAGGCAAACAAACAGAAGTTCAGTTCAAAAAAGCAAATACAAAAAACAAGCTGTGCACACATTTAATTAAAAAAAAAAAAAAAATTAATAAAACTAGACTCGTCTTTTTAATCTCACTATCCTTTGGTGCAAACTGGACGGTGGATCTTAAAGTAGGTGTGGACATGTGTGAAATCCATCCACCGAACTGTGCTCCAGGGTTTGGTGCGTAAGTACATAAGCCAAAAGGTTCAAAATCGTTGGGGCCAGCTGTCCATTAATGGTTGAGGTTATAGGATAGATTTCCATAAGCTTTTTGGTTAAGGGGATTTTAACTGTGGTCCACACTCAAACACAGTAGCTGACAGTAATGCACCCTAACACTGGATGTCACCTGAGGAAGTCCATTCTGGGTTTCAGTAGAAACATCGTGGTGCAACGTGACAGACTCGCTTCCTTTGTAGATACAAACAGCTCATTCGAAGGTAACGAAAACGAAATGATTCTTATTTTCAGGTGATTATACACTAACTAAAACATCTGCTCCGGTATCACAAATTCAACAATTACTACAGTTACATACACAAAATATTCCAGTTTTTGCCCTAATTCCAAAATCCCTAATAAGCTGTGTACATGGCAAATGAAAATGAATATTCCACTAGTATTCCTGTTTACAAAGACGTTCCGCTGGAAAGGTCAGCTGTTCGATATTTGCTCATATCCAAAAACCTGCTGATATCCTCTCTCCTAATGCCTAACAGTAGGTGTGTTTGTCTTTCTGATCAAGAAATGTGGACTTTTCTCCGGAACATGCGTTTCTGCCGTAGAGGATCTTCGTCTCCGGCTGAGCTGTCAGAAAAGGAGGCCGTGTCTCTCAACCTGCAATAAAACCTGCAAATGAGATGCACATTCCAAATGTGCTGTATACGCGTCCGAAGGATCCTCATAAAACCAGAACGATACGAAACCCAGCATGTCCCGTATGTCTTCCACAATATGCTGTTTACATGGCACCTGTCACATTCAGAATATTGTCATATTCAAAATTATCGCGGCGTGCGTGTATACGTCATGTTTTGCGCTCGTCGGAATTAGGCCAAAGGCGTACTTACTTTAACTGCGCATGTGCATGATGGCTGGTTAATGTGAATCATTCGGAGCGTTGGTTACGCACATCCTCAGAAATCCACACATATTCAAGAGGCAATAGTATGGGCAGTATTTGGATTATTGCATTATTATTTTATTAATAAAGCTCAGGGTGAGGGGAAAGCTGCTCTGCTGAACTGATTGGCTCACTGTGTGTGTTAAGGCATATAATCAGCGACATCCTGGCAGACTTTCAAAAATACTGGCAGACTTTCTCATTGTCGGTTATTCACGTTGGCAGAGTGAGAGAAACACGCTCACTGTGGACGTGACGTGCTCGATTTGCAGGCCTCATAAAACCGCGTATGATGGTGACGCTCTGTCTTTCAGCTGTGATATCGAAATGTGCAATGTACCGTAGAAAGTGTCACCGTGTTTCTTGGTTATATCGTTATTATACCACCTCTAGTGGAATCCTCCAGTAACATGCGTAGTCCATAGCAAAAATGTGTGAATAATTATGTTCGTCGTCTACACGAACACGTGGTTAAAAAACTTTTCATCTTACCAGCGTGACCAAAGAAGAAAGAGCGCGGAACCAGACCGTCCTCTTGGTTGATGTGAAACAATGTCAAATGAACAATTGGTTGTTCATTAATAAACAATCCTTTTACATGAAGTTTGGACACTATAACACTGTTCCTCACCTTGGTGTTTTCTTAAATGATTTTCAGCTTTTATTTCCTCATTTTACCCCTGTTATATGATCAGTTTCAATGTGATATTTGTATTTCTTTATCTACTGCAGGCCTGTTTCACACGTAAGTGAGGTAATGGAGAAAAAGCTGAACAGATTAGAATTCATGCAAAGCCACAAAAAACTCACCCATCTTCCGCTCCAGAATCCCATTCATTAGCTTTATGCATTTAGCATCATGGTGACGAAAGCCTGAGCGTTCAACGGGCCTGCTCTGTTTGTTAGGGGAGCTAGTGATTATTGTTTATTACTTCAATAAAAGCCATACAATCCTCAGCCTTCCTGTGCCCATCTGGTATAATGACAGCTTAAATATTCAAAGCTGTGAAGCCGTAAAATAAAAACAGAATGAGTAAAAAATAAAATGTGTGTAGTAGCTGGCTAGCTTCCCCCCCGGGGTTTGTGTTTGTGTTTTTTTGTTTTTTTTTTTCCCATACACCTCCAGTTTTGGATTGAGAAATGGACCGGCGTTTAAAAGCAGCAGCTTGGCTCTTCACCAGTGACGCATTTGAATATTTATTTATTTACCTGCATGCACGTGTGCACGCGCGTACACACTCGGGGCAAATCCAGACTCAAACATACACGCGCCCACGCAAACCAGGCACAAGTACACACTAATCACATGCCCAGAGGATATGATATAACGAGATAAACCACAATCATTTTGCATGCACAATAATTACACCTAAGTATCATACATACACTGTACCAATTAAGCTAACACAATTAACTTCAGGGCCACGGAGGATCTTAGAGGCTTGGTGAACCTTATGAGAATTTGTAGCAGGTCCTAGTCAATCCTCGTTTCATATAACTCTTCCAAGTATCATGTAACCGTCTGTGTTGTGCACCTGTGGAGTATTAGGGGGGCCATTTGGCTCTGATTACATTTTCTGTCTCTGGCGGGCTTTGTGTTTTGCTGTCACATTTTCTCTGCCAAACTGTTTTGCTTTTGTAGGAACACTTAGTTCACCATAGCTGCCTCTCTAGCGTTTTCTGTACAAATTGTTTTTGAGGCTGTACACTCGACTCTGCTGCGTCTCCTCCTCTCGTCAGCTCTCCCTCTCGCTCTCGCACACATCCCTCCTTCACACTTCCTCTTTCAGTCTCCCGAATTGCTTTAAGGAGGACCACTGTAGGCGATCAATACCTGACAATATGGTGAAATCATATATTTTTCTCTTCTTTAGCAAAATTCAATTTGGTCCTTAACATTCCAGTGGCTTTAATTAGATGCCCACGGTAGCAAATTGCAATTTACATTTTTATAGTTTTTCGAGTTAATTAGCTTGCTCACTCAGCCAGACCCGACTTGTTTATGCTACTCCCTCCTTTTCTCATTCTTCCCCTTTGCCTACTTTTTGAGGCCTCTACTTATGTGTTGTTTACCAAGACAAAAAAAAAAAGTTTCACAATTCCTTTTCAATAAACCAAATAAAACATTAAGTCTACAAACACTTTTATTGGCTATTTAGAAAATGGGCTGCGTGCTACGGTGTATTGTTTCGACTTTATCCAAAAGTTTCGTAGCCTCAGCAACGTTACGTCCCATTTCACAAAAACATTTTAATCATCACTTTTATGAGGACGAAGCTTTTAAAAACCAAATTATCCTGTCTTGTTCTGCTGTGCTGAGTTTCCCTTTGGCACAGACCTGTCCTGTACAGGAAATCTCAAGAATCCCAAGCTCATTAGTATATAAAATAGTTTTACATTCAAAATATATTTCAACTCAGTATAAAAAGTTGCCCTTTTTTGTTTCTGCAAAACATGGATACATATAATCATTCATTATTTCCTTTAAACCAGATTATATAAGTCATTTTTCCCTCTTTTTCCCCATTCCCTCTTTAAAGCCCTAACGTCACATAATGACGTACAGAGTTGCTCTGAAGTGCACAGTAAAAGATGAACACTTTACAGTACAGTAAAGGGTTGGTTTGCACAGATGTAGACTGCAAAAGCAGTTGAGAGGTTGAACAATCCAGTGAAAATAGTAACCGCCTGTCTGAAAACACCTTTACTCACCTCAGGCGGCTTCAGTTTAAACAATTCAAACCTCTCTTCTACCCAAAATACACTGCAGTTTGTCTGAAATGTATTTCTCTGTAGAGCTGAACCCTGCCAAAATACAGCTGACCTGAGCTGCCTGCTGCTTTCGTGCAAAGAAATTGCAATGTGGATGTTCTGACCTACCATTGTCAAAAAAAAAGAGACAAGAAATAGCTGTCTCTTTTTGTTACTTGCCTGACATCTCCTTGTTTCTTTATTCCGACCCATTATCATGTTTATTCTGAATTCAAACCCTCCTTTTAGATGACAGATATCCACAGGAGAGAAACGGAGCAGCGAAGGAGGGAGAGGAGGAAGGAGAAAAAAAAAAACAAAAAACAGAGGGGTAAGGCAGGAGATGGAAAAACGTTTGTGAGAACGAGAGAGAAAGCGAAAGGCAGCTGGAAAGAAGGAGAGTCAGTCAGTGCGGCAATCAGCCTGGCAGACAGGCAAGTCACCTCTACTGTCAGTCACCACTTCCCCCTGTGACCAGAGGACTAAATGAAACAAGGCCTTAGAGGTCCTCCGTGTTGTCTTGTGTTTCATCCTTTTCCACCATCACTCTTCATCTCCTTAACAGACATCAGACATTCAGCGACGTAGCCCTGGAGACCGTAGGGCTGCTTGGATCCTACGGTTTCTGCCTGCCAAGAGACTATGTAAGCACTGACCTCCATTACAACACAATTAAACGACTTCCTCCGAGGTAAGGGAGCACATGCGCTTTCTCTACTTCCTCCCGTCTATTCATGTTTCTTGCCTTCTTTTCTCGAACGTCGTTCCCTTGTTCCTCATTAAAACATCGCATCTCTTTAGCAAGGTCTAGTCTGACATATTGTGCAGGTTGTTGTTATTGTTTGACTGAGGCTGTTACCTCCAGTGAATCCAGGAGGCACGGTTGACAGATGGGGGCTCGCTAACTGCTGGTTTTATGCTGATAAAAAATAGATCAAAAGATCCTTGGCCCACTGCACCAGCTATACAAGCACCGAAGCTATGTAGATGTTCGGTTGCACCACAAAAAAAAACTAACCAAAATGTTGCTGCAGTGCTTATTGTGTCGTCTCTCGTGCCCAACTGTCTTTGAACACTTTGGAAGCTAACGGCTAAAAAAACAGCAAATGTTCATCACCCAGCCACAGAAAAAAAGGTACGTAAACCAGGACAAAGCATTATGGTTAAGTGAGAATTATACAGCCCTAATCTGCTGCTAGTGCAAAATAACAACGGTGACAATGAGTGGTGAAACCGTGGACTAAAACGAACAAAATCCTCTAAGCTATCGCACGCTGTCAAAATGATGCAGCATGGACTTTATGTCTACAAAGAGCTAGGTGTAAGATTTAAGTTGTAACTCATGCCTACGTTGGAACTATTTGAGATGGCGCAAACCTTAAAATGTTAGTAGCATCTAAACACTTTGCTACGCTGTTGGAAATAAGCTAACGTTAACCACTAAACAACGTCAAAAAAAGTACATACACTAGAACTAGTAGTGTATTCAAATCTTGGCAAATGAAGGCGTGAGTCTAAACCAAACTAAAGGCATAATTCACTGCTCCTCGTTCTCCAAGTTATCCCGCCTTGTGCCATGTCAGCTGTCACTCGACAGAGAACTTTACACCTATTTAAGTCTAGGTGAAAGATTTAACCCTTTAACCCTCTTATGTTAGAAAGTACATTCAAACTAGGCTATTTGATGTTACGGGTAGCTGGTGCAATCCAGTGCAGAACTCCCAAAGATTCACACACCTGGCTAGCACCAAACCATCACTAGGTTCAGTAAGTTCAGTACAACCTACTGCTGTATGCAGCACTGATTGAGGAAATGAGGCCAGTAGAGCCTTTCCTTCACATGAGAAAGAGATAGTAAGGGCATCAGCATTTAAACATCAGCTGTCAGATCATTTCATGGACCAAAGAAACCCTGAGCACATTTGTTCTTCCTGCAAGACTTTAAATACCACAGAACAAATGGATGAATCAATCTTTTGCCTTCACACTCAAGCAGTCCCTGCCAATTTAAGAAAGACAAATAACCTTCACTAAGATCTCTCAAAAAGAAAAATGCTGCTGGACCAACTATCCACATTATAAATTTACCAAAATACCTAACCGATCGGAGTATCCTTTTAAGTTTTTTGGAACACTGAGATTGCAGAAAAAGGCCTTAATTTTAAAGTCCGTGGGGATACCTCCGCAACCCGCAGGCTGCATCATTATAGGTGATATTTTGGTGGAAAACACTTGCCCAGGGAGCCGCTCCTGGCTCTGAAAGTACACTGTTTGAAATCACACAGAATCTTTGAAAGCAAACTTTAGTGTTTCTTTGGAGTTTCCAAAGCCTTTCTTTTCTACATAACCCCCATAACAGGTTAGGCGCTCACCTCAAGTGGAATGTACCCTTCTCCTCTAATTATAGACTGTGTTTGTTTTTATCTGCGTGGCTGAGCCTTTGAATTCTGAATGTTACTCTGCTAGGAAGATCCGTCTCATTTTTCGTGACAGCTCGGTCCTTTTTTTTTTTTTTTCTTTTCAAACTGTTTTCAGATGTCCTCACCTTATTATGCCTTATACAAATTGGTATTGCTGTAACTATTCTCTGCTAAAAAATTGAAAACAGGGAGCCTGAACACGGCGGAGACACAATTCTAAAAAGTGACTCAAAGGGGAGAGGGTGATGGTTTCCGGGGATGGATGGGAGAGTAGAGCCTCTGACCTGATAATTAGTGCTGTTCACTAACCAGATGCTTATAATTAAATTTACATGCAGTGGTGAATAGCCGGATGAAAAAGAACATATCCATCAGGAGCCCACAAAGAAGGCGTTCAGTGGCCATCACATGGTGTGTAAAATACACAAGAACATAAAAAGCTCATTAAGAGAGACAATAAAGGGAAGACACCCCCGGAGCACTTCAAACACCATCTTGAGCAGCACCCTGGAAGCATCCCCCCACCTTCCGCTACTCTCCTATCCTCCGCTTCCTCCCGTCTTTCCTGCCTCGCTATTTCTCCCCACTTTCCCCCCTCCTTCTTGACAATCACGTTTGCGTTACGCTGTCAAATTGCACTCCTGCTCTTTCATTCTACACCTGCCCCATGGTGGGTTGTTTGTTGTCACGCAGGCAATACGTGGCTGCCAGGACCGACTTCCCACCACCACCACCGCCGCCTCGTCCCGTTGGAGATGTTCGGGAGTGCAGAAGAAAGAACGGGCTTCTCTTTAATGCAGTTTTGGCACAGTGCCCATGCTGATAGAACTAGCTGCAGAAGGAAAACACAAACAACACACAGCAACAGACACTCACTTACTCCCACTTCGATGCTCTGGCTAGTTAATTATTGCTCAGAGCTATTTAAATACACCTAATTAAAACAAATGTAAAGTAGATCATTAGTTGAAAGATGTTTGCTCCCTGCTGTAGGGAAACTGGTGCTGGCGCAGGCTCACACACAAAAGGCCAACCTCGATTGCTCTGTGGTCAGTGACCGCTAAGATATTCATGGAGAGCGAGGCCGACAGAGGATAAACTGGCACAAAAACACCATTAGTGTTTTCCTGTCAATTGTAAAAAGGCAAACAATAGTTTAATTTCCACTGAAACACGGCAACCAGTAGACTGTGAGCTGATCAAACAAAGTACATATAGAGGACAGATCATCAAAAGTAAATATCAAAGGAACTGACAGGCAGAGGTCTAATTGCTGTTATTTCCCATGAGGTTTTCCCTTGTTCTGAAGATAAATAAACTTGGGCTTAGTGGAGAGGGAGTATTGGTACAACACAAACACACACAGCACTTACCAAGATGAAGAAACAAGCTATTTTCACAGCAGACATTTTGAAATGAAGGAAGTAGAAGGAAAATCACAGGTTCGGTAATTAAGATTCACATGTCCTCATGTGCTTACATGAAGTTCACTCCATCTCTAAGCTAACGGTAGCTAGTAGCTAGTGTAAGTGCTAG
>JAPQRN010000016.1:16057861-16069352 GCA_037367275.1 Coranthus polyacanthus | reverse complement strand
GTGTGTTTGTGTGTGTGTGTGTGTGTGTGTGTGTGTGTGTGTGTGTGTGTGTGTGTGTGTGTGTGTCTGTGTGTGTGCGATGAGGAGTCTCGGCGTCCGCGGTGCTGTACGAAGGAGGTTGAGGAAGACTTAGGCACACAGTTGGAGTGTTTGAGGGTCCTCCTGCGAGAAAGTTTCACACTTCTCAGTAAAAATACGTAATTTCACATCATTTTGGACCATTACTATTGCCATAATTGTGTACAAAATGTGGAAAAGCTAGAGCGGGTAATAAATAAATAACATCCAAAATGAGAAAACTTGCTAAAGGAATCCACTGTGGACCAACTATATCCATTACAATTGGGAGAAGTGATGATTTTAAAGCTCTCCACGTTGATTTTACATAGATTTTGTGCTGCCCAAACTGTGCACCTAAGCCTTACGCCGGTAGGGAAAACCCTGTTCAGAAATGCTGGTGAAAAACATTTTTGAGATTGATTTTGATTTTTTGATTTTGGGCTCATGGCGCTAGTGTATCACCAAACATCCTCATTATTTTAAATTCTTGTGGACCACAAAAGACAATGTTTTCACCCACCTCAGTTGATTCAGAGAAGGCTTAAACTAAGCATCGTCTCATCTAACTCCCTGGCAAAACCACAGTTTCCACTAACATCGGGATGAGTAAATAAACTGTGTCCATGTTTGCTATTCCTTGAAGCAATTACAAAGGAAGTGTTTTTAGCAGCTGTGGGTGGCCTCTCCTGCTTCTTCTCAGCGTGAACGCGGCGTTTCGTTGCTACAGTAAAGTAGGTGTTTGAGAGCTTATATCAGAAGGTTTCCTTCGTTACTCTTTTTCCATGATTCATAAACACAAACTATGGCGTCACTGCATGTGTTTCTGCTGATAAACAAGTGAGGACTTTTATGAATTACGTGTAGAGTTAAGCTTAAAATATTAAGATTAATAAATGAATGGCAGCTGATTGTAATTTAATTTTCGTGTATTGTTCAACCTTGATATTAAGTCTCATAAGATATATAATTTGATCCTTATTGCCACTCATGCTACTCACACATTTATTTTTGCACTGCAAAATATAGTCTTGTTATATCAGTGAATAGAAACATATACTCATGTCTCTGTAGTGACTAATGCCCAGGCTGGCTACTCTAATGAGCAGTAGCTGACAGAAAATATACCACATTAGTGATGTGATGCTAACATTAGCTAAAGTAGCTAAGTTACATTAACACACTGGGTATTGTAATTAAGTAGGCTACTGGTAAACTTAATGAAACGTTTGTTTAACAAAATCCTTCCACAATCTTGTTAGAGTGGCTTCTTAAGAACACAAAAATACATTTTATTCAATAAAAGAATGTCAGACTCAAGCAAGCAAACTGTCAATCAAAGCCCACGCAGCAGATAAAAGCCTTCTATTATTCCTAACATCTTATTAAATGGAGCAATAATTTGCAAATGGACCACCAGTACCACTTATTAGAGTGTCCAAATGAAGAGAGTGAGATTGTAATGACTCCTGGGAAAAAAAAATAAAAAAATGTTGACTCCGTTTTAGAGAGAAGTTGACATTTTTTGAACGGGAGTCAATTGGAGCAGTATTTGTCGGAGCCATTATCTAGTGGCTGTCATTGATATGAGACTTTACTTTACTTCTGCGCCGGCTTCAGTTTCAAGCTATGGCTGTTGCACCTCGCGCAACAAATCAGCAGTCTGATAACCTCGGCCATTTCAGGCAGCAGCTGGCCAGATCTACGGGGGAGCGACAACAAACACACAACAAAAAACACAGCTACTTCGGTCAGCTTTGGAATGCATTTGTTTGCGACACTGTGACTGCCTGTGAGGGACGGTTGTTCAAACTTGACGTGCCATTAATGTTTATGCATATCTGCGTAACT
Organism: Coranthus polyacanthus; assembly: GCA_037367275.1. Classification (NCBI taxonomy): domain Eukaryota; kingdom Metazoa; phylum Chordata; class Actinopteri; order Kurtiformes; family Apogonidae; genus Coranthus; species Coranthus polyacanthus. The sequence continues at coordinate 16,067,444 of JAPQRN010000016.1, read as the reverse complement.
GTCATGTCTCCTTCCTCTCTGTGACACCTGGGTTTTCATCTAGCCTCGACTGCGCCGGTTTGGCACAGTTATGAACACTTTCACCTTCAGGTTGCCAGTGAAGTCATTGGGGTTTGCACTGTTTTTAGAGAGAATACTGAATTGTATGCGTAAAAATACTTAACTGATTACATGCACAGCTGGGTTATTAATATCAGTTCAATGCGGACAATAGTGGTCTGACATTTCTCATCTGATTAGTGCAGAAGTAGACTGTTGGGTAAAAGCACACAAACACCTGTACACACATACACATACCCACAAACAGCTCTCAGGTTATTACGGGCTGTCATTGTTTAATTCGTGCTCATTAAATGCTCCAGACAATGACAAAGCGCCTCAGTCTTTGACAGCCTCTTTGTTAACCCTCTCCCTCTTATCTCTTCCCGCCTCCCGTTCTTGCCCCTCTCTACTCCGCTTTGTGTCTATTGTATGACACTCAAGGACGATTTGACGGCATCCCGAGCCACCACTTAAACATCCCTATTCATCTCAAACTAAAACCTGCAAGAGAGAGAAATACCAACTCAAAGTGTCGAGAGAACAATTTGCAAAAGCCTTGGAATGTCAGCTACCACTTGCCACTTACTGGCAATATAAAACTTGCGCTGATGGAGACGATGCTGATGGCATTGGCGGCAGCGGCAGCGGTGATATAAGATATCATAACCTTGCGTCCTTGCGCCAAGCATTTTAGGACCATCAATCTGCTTGACCTTTATTCATGACTTAGGCCCATCATACATTGTGATCCTTAGCCTCTATTTCTTCCCCTCTCTCTCTCACCAGACCGACTCTCTCCTGCCCTGACAATAATTTTTACAAAGAGCCAAGAGTGTTAACTGTCGACGGGAGAAAGAAAGACTGAAAAAGATGGAGAAACAGAGAGACAAGGAGTGGGAAAGGCTGCCCCGATGTGCATTCATGTAAGAACCGGGGCCACCTGAGAGCAACGGAGCACAGAGTAGTGAAGATGAGAGAAAATGAAGAGACAAAAGCACTTCCCTGGTGTAATTATGCTTTCATTTCATGGCCAAGTATCCACAAGATGTGCCCTGCATGTAGAGATACTCATTAGAATTATTGCACATCAGAAATATAACGGGCATCTGCCAGTAGAGAGCATGTGGATGAGGAAAGAGCAAAAAGTTCAAACATAAGCTCAGTAAAAGAAGTGACGGTGTCTTCGTTCCTATCTTCATGTCTTCAAATGTGGACTTTGGCATCACTAATCCACCTCTAGAAACACCTCTGTTCCCGTGTGAATGCATTTTCCTTCTTGCTAAACACCCAACTTTTGGAATGAAAGCATTTTAATGGTTAACGCTAATGCTTTATATCACAGGCCTTGTATTAAGTGTAAGTGCTAATGAGGACCTTGTGAGTCTTCATACAATTATTAAAGTCTTATGAGTCTCACATGATTTCACATACACATTTACTGAGTATAACTAAGGTTTTTAACCAAAAATTACTATATACTTTACTTTTCATTTAAAAAAAAGTAAAAGTCCATTACTACAATTTTTTTTTTTGCAGTAAAGTATATATTAAAGCGTCAGCATGCAATAGTTTTTTGGCATCACTGGGAAAAAATTCCATAATTACCTTTCAGCATATTGTAATTCAAGTGGTCTGAGAGGAACGTCTGCACCTCCTCTTGATTCTTTCACTGGCTCATCATGGGTGTTAAGATGTTAAGAGTCTACTCTGCGCCTCCACACAGAAGCAACATGGCAGCTTCCACGGCAGGGATATTTGGCTTCAGTTTTCCATACGCCGCCCGTCTTTTGATTTGGACGGAGAGGAGAGCTTTAATGTTAAAAACGTGTCATATTAAAGCAACAAAAAAGCTTTAACAAAAGGTTTAACAACAACAGTTATTTCATTATTCCTAACGTTTACTCTGTACTTCATTAACAGTTAAAGATGCTTTTTGCAGTAAATATTCATCTTAATGAAGCAACATGCAACAATGTCCAATGCAATGTATGTTAATAAGCATCTTATACAGACTCATAAGGGCCTTATTACTTATTAACTAACACTTATTACGAGGGCCGTAACATAAAGCATAACGTTAATAATGATTTCAGCAGCGATAAATGATTTTTGCCCTTTCAAACTGTTAATATAAGTCATTCAATCATTGTTGGATCAGTAACGTCTCTTGTGACGCTCATGAAACAAAACTACTGTGCGCCAAAACAAACCTTCTCGGAGCATTACCAGAAATACAAACAAAGCTCACAGTGAATCTGCAGAACTTACAGTACTTCAGTGCAAAATCCCCCACAAAGCACCCCCACACACTCCCCGAATCCCCTCTGCTAGTGAAGCAGCATCCTGATGCGTTTGGATCAATGTTGCAACAAATAACTGTAATGTGTCCGACTGCGAGCACTGTCATGCCCTACCTGATGTACTGTTGAGGAGGAATGGGATGCTAATGTAGTTAAATCTGCGCACTCATTACGACAGCAGGGACCCAGTTCATTAACAGCCCCCTGCTAATGTGCCACTCTACTTTTTTGTGCTTTTATGCATGTGTTTTCTGAGTGTCTGTGTCATGCCTGTGTGACAGCGATGGAAAGATGATGCAAGCGCGTCAGTAGACAGTTGTGCGTCTCTGTTGTGCATGATGCAAAGAGGACATTAGAGACCAGCTGTGCGGTGATATACATAAAACGCGGCGAAACCCCCCCAAAAAAGTGATCAAACGGCCTTTCTCAAACTGCCTCAAACTTTTAAAATCTTCCTCTAACTTTGTCTCCTTTTCATCCTTTGTGACTCATAAAGATTTATTAAGAGAAGTCAATGAGGAATAATGGCTTTTATCTGGATTTCCTGTCATCAATATACTTTATAGAAAAGATTGGGGGTATTAATAGTGTCCCTGCTGTGTATTCTTGTTTCCTCAGCAAAGCCCCAGAGTGGAGGTTTACTGTCGGTGGCGCACCGTGGTTAGCTTCTCCTTTGCCCCCATAACACACCACAGATACTTTTAAACATAGACACACACAGACATGTGCAGACACACACACACACACACACACACACACACATACGCACTCCTCTCTCACCAGTGTCTAGGATTCCAGCAATTAATGGGGCGGTAAATGAGATTGTTACTGATGTGTGGTAGCGAGCGAAGTGAGCGAAGGTGTGGAGGTGATGGAGGGAGACAGGAGGAAGACAGAGGAGAGCCGGGGGGATGCAAATGCCGTGAAGATGTTGTGATGCAAATTAGAAACTTTTGCATTATTCAAATTTAGGTTAAAGCTCGGAAAATAGACTTTATGTAACTTTCTTATCCCTGCGAAACAGGTGTAGCTAAAATACCTGCAGACAGCACAAACATTAATGCTTTAAACGTGGAAACGGTTTATCTTTGTGCTGGTTCTCCATGGTTCGAAGATGTTTCACAATAAATGCAACGCATTGATTAATTATGCATATATATTGGTTAATTAATTATACTTTGTAATAACACATTATGTAAAACACTGCATTATGTAACAACTCAACAAATTTTTAACACATTTTCACTTCATTATCTAATAGCACCTGCTTTTTGTAACTTGACCACAATGTGTAACTTAATAACTTAACACTTAACACTTAACACTTAATATCATCTGTACATATATATTATATTTATTAACAATTAAGCTAATTTAAACGGGCAAACTTAAGGACTTTGTGTCAAAGTCGATGTGAAAAACGTTTCTTTGGCAGGGCTCCCCAAAAACATAAATAATTTATTTAAAAATTTCAGGAAACTTTTAACATATTGCATTCAGGATGTTTATTATTACAAAACATGACAGATTATTACAACATTTGTTAGTGTTATTACATAAGTAATACACTGAAAATGAATTGCATTTTGTCAAGCTTTTACATAATGCAGTGTTTTTACAACCTGATTGTCAGGCACAAATGTTGTCGACGTATGTTTCTGCAAATCACGGATACATATAATCTCAATTTATTATTGAAGGGTCCGGTACTTTTTGGCTTGACCTCAAGTGGCAGGAGGTGTTTGGGGTGGGTGGTGGCTTTAAATTATAATATGAGTTTTACATATAGCGGCAGTGAGTCCCCACATGCTGTGATGTTATACTGTGTATTCATTTGCAGTGGAGTCTTCTGTAAGACATGTAAAAAAGTTCTTACTTCTCAGATTCTTAAAAATGACTATATTTACCGATGTTTTGAAGATAGTAGCAACATTTTCTTCCATTTGGTGCCATGATGTAACAATATCTACATTTACCCTGAAACATTCCCCAATAGCAGATTAGTTTTTGTATCCATTGGACTGCTGTTCCTTGACAATAATCACATATTTACTCAGGCAAACTGGGGTTTTCGTATCTGTTTCAATCTCACCAACTCTTATTGTCCTTTGAACAGATACACAACGTGACCCACATCCTGTGACAGAGAGACTGATCTGAATTGCTGATTGCCTCCGCTTTCTCCATTTGTCTCTTCTTCCTCGTCGGCTGCAGCAGTGACTATGGAATACTGTGCTCCAGGGGTGAAGACAATAAGGGAGGCCGACCCTGCACGGCATACGTCCCCCTCCTTAGGGGCCCATTTTTCCTGCAGGTGGATGGTACATCGGGAGGAAAAGCTTACCATTTATATCACTTAATCCAGAGGACACACTATTAGAGCGCTAGACGGGGGACACACACACACACACATGTGTATGTGCCTCGGCGTATCCATACACACACTCATGCACCTTCATGCACATACCGTAAAAAAAAAACGCACACGCCTGGAGATATAAACGCATTCACAAACACGTAAACTCACACGTGAAGGCGTTTACTCACACATACTGTATGTAAATCCGTATTCATACAAGTGTTTGCTTATGTACTCAAGGATTTGTCGCACACAGCATATCAACACATTCTTGTAAATAAGTTAATGAACATGGTGCGTGGGTAGGTGTGTGTGTGTGTGTGAATTTGTGTCTATGTTAACGCAGTGCAAACATACAATCTCTATGTCATTAGTCAAGGTGGACATTTGCATAATCTGCCACGGCTTCATCCCATAACACAGCTTTGCCAATTTATTTTATTTCAGTGATTTGCTATGTCAGCTGTGAAGCCATTTCATTTTCTATTATTCCAGAGCGCAATAAGTTATATTTAGAGTCTACCGTTTTTTTTGTACACATGTTGCAAACCTCAATTATGTCTGTAACTCATATGCGCACAGATGTTGATTTTCCTACTATAAACGTGTTGAAATGTCCCTGTGCTTATACATATTTCTGTGCGTTTGTGTCTCTCAGTAATCCGTGGCACTGCACACAACAAAGGTCTTCAATCTGCTGTCTAATCGCAGCTCAAACCAGGAGAACAATAACATACTGATATCATACAGCAGATTATGACAAATCTGCTCTGCTCTCACAGGACTCTGCCGATCTGTTCCACCACCGCTACTGTTGACACACTAGAACAAAATGGAATAGAATAGAATAGAATAGAATAGAGAGTTTTCCTCTGTTCTATTCTAAAACATTTGCTTTGTAATTGCGTAATGGAATAACAAACATGGACACAGTTTATTTACTCATCCTGCTGTTAGTGGAAACTATGGTTGTGCTTGTATGCCAGAGAGTTAGATGAGACGATGCTTTGTTTAAGCTCCCTCTGAATTAACTGAGGTGTTGTGACATTGTCTTTTGTGGTCCAAAGGAATATGAAATTACCGTAATACAGAGGAGGAGGTCTGATGCTTGTGCAGTGGGCCCAAAATACCAAAATGCATCAGATTACCATGTGATAACCCAGTAATGTGATACCTTAGTTTTGGGTTAAGTATTCCTTAAAAAGGATTCATGCACAGTATAATGTTTTTCATGAGCACTTACGAACAGGGTTTTCTCTTAGACAGAACACCCAAGTCATTCTGGGCACAGGCGAAGCCAAATTCATGTAAAATCAACGTGTTCATCAAAAATAACTAATTGACTTTTCCCAGATCTAATGGTTGCAGCTGGTTCCCCCGTGGACATCTTTAACAGGTTTTGTTTGAAAGTGTTGTTTATTTAACTTCTAGCGTTTCCAAATTTTCTGTCTACAGATAATAATAATGATCTAAAGTGATGTGACATTATATATTTTTTACGCTTCTGTTCCGGCCCAGAGGCATTACGTTTTCAGGTTGTCTGTTTTCACGAGTGCAATACGGTTGACAGAGTGTCTTAAAATTTAGCAGAAACGTTCACTCGGACTCAAGCTGATTAGACTTTGCAGGTTAAAGATCAAGTTCACCTAATGAAATACATGCTCGGTCATAACTCAAGAATTCATACGCTAATTATAAACATTTCACAAATGTGTGATATTATAACATGATGAGGTGATGACATTTTGTACCCATCATAACATTCTGTAAAAACACTTTTCTGTCCATTATTCAACACCAAACTCCTCTGTAAAATTAGTCTGTAAGTGAAGACAGCATGCTTCTCACTGGAATCATTATAAATAGTGTAAGAACATCCACTGCACTAAAACTGTTTGGACAGACATGGATGCAAACTGCAACTTGACTGGTTCATAAACACATACAACCACGGGGTAGTAATTCTACTTTATTGGAAAACGTAAAATATCCTTGTGGGAACGACCCCAAATCCGCCACCTTTGCACCTACTGTAAGTCTGCCATATACAGTACTTTACAGGAAAACACCGTAAAAGGATAGTTATATAACATGAAACTGTCTTTGATGTCAAAGACCATACCATCTCTCTCACTGAAACCACAACACCTAAACCCCCAGAAACCTATATATTCTATAGAATAGAATAGATTAGAATAGAAGTATCAGGTATGAGTAATTTGGCACTTTCTTTAATAGCCTTGGGGCTTTTTTCTTCAATTTGAAGTTCTCAGTTGGAAAACTCATCAACATAAAACGAACCACACCAACTTCAAGAGACTCAAGATTCATATTTTACAAACAGCTTTAATAATGAGCTGAATTTCAAGCTATGTAATTTAGGATGAAAAACAGCCATAAAACTGAGTCTCAGAATAATTTCACCCAATGGTTTTGTCATTATTCCCAGGGAGATGGCAGCGTTCGTTTGACGTTCCATTTACAATGGGCTCCTACTGTGGCTGCAAATACTGTTCATTTACATGGACTTATCAAACTCCAACACACACAAAATGAATGAGAGCAATCCATGCATAATACATTCAATATTTAAAATGACTGGAACCATATTTTATCTCTATGACCACGCCTTTGGCATATAACAACCTTTCCAATCTCAGCCCTGGAGAATCCAGCTGTCACTCAAGTGATATTATTGCAGCCGTGTTACAAAAACATAGAGCTGGGAATAGAATGAATTCAATGTGGTTCAAATGGTAATGATATAATCAATATGCATCATGTTCTGTGTTTTAGATATGGCATTTAATCATACTAATGACGGTTCTTTAAAGTGAGTAAGTGAAGCACGATGACACATTTCAAATGCTACACTTGTCCCCTCATTCCGGTTCGGGTTGTGCTGAGAATTGAATCTCTTCAACTGAACAAATTGACTGCATGCAGTGAGCGAGGCAGCACTGTGACCTTTTCCCAAACTGTTCCACAGTACAGCGCAGCTCCAGTTTGATATCTACTGTGTACAATTGAAAAAGATACCGGTTGAATAGGCAGCCCATTCCTCTGACTCTTCCACAAATAAATCTATATGTCCTCCCTCCTGCCCCTCTCATACCTTTCTGAATCCACTTGTAGTAGACCCTAACCAATAAAACCTGATCTTCATAAGTCTTGAGGGGAGAGGCAGGCTAAGTTTGGGGAAATTGCTGCATGGAAAAGGCAATATATGGCTTAAAGATAAGAGAGAGCAGAGGGACTGACTGTGGATATTGCCTGCTTAAGGCTCTGATTTACACTCGGGATAGAGACAGGAGTAAGGGGGGGTTGGCCCTGAGGTAACTGGCTGTGAGCCGCAGACAGTGGTATATGGTCGGTAATTAAAAATTTCCATACTATAATGACATATTGGTAAGATTACGGACATCTTTCTGACACGTGTGTGAAATCCTACCGTATTTTAAAATGAAATGACAGCTCACACATAGGATTGTAAGAGGGAGACAAAACTTAAAGGAGCAATTTCTATTTCTACTTTAAAACATTCAACAATGACCTAAAATTATCGTTAGAGTGTGAATAAATAGCAGTTTTGACATTAGGCCAAATATTGACCTAATGTATTGTATTGCAGAGATTACAGAAGACACTGCTTATAGTGATCACAGTTACAGTGATCAAAGAGCCTGGCACAAAATCATTTCTATACAAATGCATATGATCATATAATTAGCTTGCAGTAATCAAGTAGTCCAGTTATAGTGCATTTTGGGTATTTTCATACCTGAAGCTTTTGCTGAGTGCGCTTTGAGATCATTTTCTCTTAATGAAAAACAACAGATAGCGAATGCGCACGGGGAAAGCACCGGTAGTTTAACCGGATCAATAATGCGTGGTCACATGATGCCCATGTGAGCGGAAAAGGCAGAATTGGCAGAGTTGGCAGTGAGTCTGGCAGCGAGCCTGGGAGTTCCCATAGACGGGTTTGTGTTGAAGAAACTACACGGGGAAGCTGCTGAGGCAACAATCAGTCAAATTCTGCATTCATTTCATATCATTAGAGCTGTTACTATATGCAGCTGAGCGGGGAAAACCGATGCCACTTGTAATTCTGAGTCGGAGACATTGGGAGCATCTCACAATTAGAACAATATACACGCGTCAACATGAATATACTGAAATATACTGAAAGATCTGCAAAAAACATCACTACCAACAGTACAATAACAATGAGGTGAATAAACCTTATCATCACCAATAAAACTGAGTATTAGTCATCTGCCTCTAGTGATAAATTTAACCTGGACATAGACATGATCACTATTAAGAGTTTCGATTGCATCTACAGCAGTACAGGAGGCCTGCTCCTTAGTCAAACGTGAGAAGAAGGAGCAGCGCCGCTGTTTGAGTTAGTGTCATGGATGTTTTCAAAGAAATAATACATCAATGGTTGGTGCTACATTGGATCCACGGGAGCAACACTCTACACTGCTGTGATTGGTTCATCAGCTGGTACTATGCTGAAATCTGTGTAGATTCAGTATGTAAGATTTGTGTGTGCTTATGTGCATACATGAAGTTTGTGTTCGAGTCTGGGAGTCATTTGTTGATGTTAGCTAATTCCATTTCAAAGCTTACATGTAGCTTGTGTTGCACGCTGTTGCTGCTGTAGAGGAGCAGAAGAGAGGCACCGAAGAACACAGGAGCAAGCATAACAATTTGGGTGGAAAAACCGAAGCACTTAAGCACATAAGCATGCACAAATTTTGCATACTGAACATTTAAAGGTATCAGTTCATCATATGTCAGATCCATCCATCCATCCATCCATCCATCCATCCATCCATCCATCCATCCATCCATCCATCCATCCATCCATCCATCC
>JAPQRN010000016.1:16018263-16030800 GCA_037367275.1 Coranthus polyacanthus | reverse complement strand
GGGGGGGAGCCTTAAAGCAAAGCTACTGCGCACACCAGTACAAATGGAAAGAGCTGCAAACTATGAGTGCTGAGCTCCACCTAGTGGTTCGTTGTGTTCGGTTAAAGCTTCCCCTGAGGAGTAACACAGATGTGGACCTGTGGCTTATTGGGAAAATGGAAAATCAGTCCCACAGACCCACACACCTGCTACTTTTCACAGTTTAAAAAAGAGAAACCAAAAGCGTGCACATCCAGGTGGAAGTATTCAGATGTTAAGACAGCAAATTTTTTTTTGAAAATTACATTATAGTGAATTACCATACATGGTCAGTTTATGTTGAACATATTTTTGTCATTTCAAAATACGAATTACTTGAATAATCGTCTCTGACAACAGAAACATAAGTAGTGTGTAGTGTCCATCTTCCAACAAGGGCGTAGGTTTGGTCTTAACTTTCGTACGGACACTACCCGAAATTGCAAAATGTCTTACGAAAGACCAATGACTAGGGAGGGTGTACGTTGTATGACCACCACATGTCTACACTCCTGTCTGTGACGCTGCGACAAAATCATCCTCACTGACACTGTGATCTTAAAGAGAAAAACAAAACTTCTGTATCAACACTAGCAACTTATTCTTGCATCCGGTGAGAAAATGCAACAGCAGAAAATACTAGTATTTATTATCCAAAAGACGTCTGCTCACATCTAAGGAGTCTGAGAATATGCACATAAAAATGTATTTTCATCTTTGTAAAGTATGTAGAAACCAAACTGATCATAATACAACTGCAGTCCTGTATTTTCAATGTAATACCTTGTATTTAATAATATTTTTTCCACAGCCTCAGCCACGGAGGATTTAGGAGTCACACCTGTAACAGCCTGAAGGCATTGTAGAAGGCGCTCTTTAATAATCTTGCTCCACTTCATGTAGTCACAAGAAACTCAAATTAATGGTCAAGAGCCGACCATTTCTCCTTCACTTTCACTTCACTCTATTTTCTCAGGATTCGCTCTATTCATTATCTGGTCACAGCTTCTTTAACCACTAGGTGGATGCTGCACCCTGGAGATCAATAAACCCAATATTCCTCGAGTGGATCAGTAGAAAGGAAAGAAAAGTACATCCGTTCCCATTTGTCTAAATAAGTCAAAGGAAACAACACGTGGAAACGTACGTATGTGTAGACGCAGGCGCACGCGGCAAAAACGTCCTCCCATTTTTCTGCTGTCTGTCGTCTACTGGCAGGAGGGCCACATGTGGTGAAAACCAACAGGCATGACTATAGCCAGCGGTACAGGCAGCGTAATGAATGAGTAATGAATAATAGCAGAATAATGAAGAATAATGACTTGGGGAAAAGACACACACTGATATTCACACATTAGACACACACATGAGGACCGACGTAGATAATTATATTGTATCACCATTTATCTTTCTCTCAGAGAGCGAGCAAAAGAGGTTCCTTTTGTCACCTCTGGTGTACACAACTTCATTAAGAGGAAGTCACAGATGGCCTCAGGGTGTGGAGAAACCAATCTGCTGCTGCAAACGTGCAAATAACACCAGCAACAACTGAAAGGTTAGGCTACAAAACAACCCATGTCCTCACTTGCTTATTAACACCACCTCCCTAATTGTGTGACTTTCTGTCTGGGGTTGAGCAAAGTTTGTTTGCAATTTCCTTTTTTTTTTTTTTTTTTTTAAATCATTTCTATTTCTCATTTCATAGAGGAAGTGAAACTGTTATCATTTCTACCTTCTTTCATAAATAGATGCATAATAGGGAACAAGCAACCTAGAGCTTGAAAGCTAAATCCCATATGTTCATAAATGCATTAGTTCTACGTTGATATACAGTAACGTAGTACCATAATATAACTAAGTCATTCTTTATATTTGATCTTGTGAATGTAGGTTTTTACCTGTGGTTGAGTTTCACCAGGCCTTTGGTCTCAAGTGAGAAACCCCAGCAGTAAGAGTTTCACAGTACAAAAAGAAACAACTTCCCACATTTTAGGAGCATGAGTTGCAAGTGATACAGTTTGTGCAATGTACAAAGAGAAGTATAAAGTTCAACACTTCAGCCCAACAAGCCGACAAAAATAGTTAGAGGATGTCGACTGCGGTCTGCCACGTAGCATAGATCCAGATCTCTGGTGGGTCCAAGTGCGTTAGGTTTGAAAGAAGCTCCAAACAAATGACAAAATTAAGTGTAAATATGGTGTTTTTTTCCACAGACAGATGTGAACAGCGTAACAGGAAACAATAGACACGGTTAGGATTTTCTTCAGTCGAATATAGAATGGTCTGGAAGATCTTAACAAATACTGTGATGGATTTTCATTAAAGGTTCAATATGTAAGACCCGCTTGTGCTGCTCAAGGTGAAGTCTGTTTAGTGTTGGAAGCTGGTTGTTTGTTGACGTGAGCTCGCTTCAGTTTCAAGCTAACGGGTGTAGCCCTGTATCTCACAGCACTAGTACGCAACTGGTACGTTGTGATAATTGTAGAGGCTGAATCTGCCATGTCCATAATAAAAAATAAAAAAAAATGAATAAAAGTAAAAATTCCACCGCAAATCACATACCATATTACAGCAAACACAGAGATTCTGCGATATTAGTCCTGTGTTATTTGACATCTCGGGGATTTGGTGTGATTTGCAGCATTTTTAGATGCGTCCGCCCGTTTATTCTGTCCATTTCCTGGTGGATAACTGTGGAGGCTGTACTGGCAATTAGAAATGAAAGTTTCAAAAGCCTTTTGGGTGCAAATTTAGAAGGATTATGTCACGACACAGCACGGAAACCCATTCACAGAAAGAGCAAACTCAGGTCCTTCAGATGAATGATATGTAGGTAAGGAACTCAACAGTTGTTACGTGGTAACTTATTAACAGTGACACGTGGAATGAGATCCAGGGGATATTGTCAGTAACATGGGGGACATTTCTGAATCACCAGAGGTCCCCAGGTTCTACCGGTTCCGTGCGAAAAAGGGGTTACGTAGAGGACTTGGAATGTTTTTTTTCTGCAAAAATCCTTTTGCATTTGGAAGACTAATGTTAGCTTAGAAATGGATTTGGCTGACGTCAAAACCGAGCAGCTCCCAGTGCATCACAGTAACACCTGATGAGGATGAAACACGTATTTCCTCTAATTTTAACAACTATTTTATGATGCGAAATTTTTGCGCAGGTAGTAATTTTCCCAGAGGAATAAGTGTAATAACTAGGTAATCATTTTCATCTCAGTCAGTACTTATATGTTTTGGCCAAACACCTACTCATCTTTATTTGTATAACACCTTTCAGACAAATGAGTGCAATTCAAATGACAGAACCAAACGTAAATAAAAGACAATACAAGCAGCAATAACATAAGGCCTATGAATGTACAATATGGCTGCTTAAAGTCGTCAGTCTCGTAGTGAGGATTTCGGTGTGTTTTGCTGAGCAGTGTTCGATGCTCTTGCGTCTCCGTGTTCTCAGGTCGGCTCCTGCTGCCAGTGAGCGTTGGCCTCAGGTGAGCGAAGTGGAGTCAAACTGTTCAACGGCGACAATCATAGCTGTCATCGCACGGTCTGAGCCTGAAGGTGACCAGCGCTGGAGATAGGAAATGTTTGAAACCAAGTGCGCCGAGTGTCTGATAGACTTACCCGCCAGCTGGGAAATTTAAAAAAGCCATTAAAAGTTATGTGGCGTCTGGTTAACTGCTGTCCCTGCAGGTCATGAACGGACTGATGGATTTCAGATTTACAAATTGAAGATTTCCATGGGAGCAATTACTTCTGATTATGATTCACAAAAGGATAACTTGTATTTGTGTAACTTTTATTATCCAGCGGTTTGCTCTATCCAGGAGTCTGCATATGTTTTCGTGTACTATGAAACTTGCTTTTTCCATTCAGACATTTTCTCTGCCTCCTTGTCTGTTGTTTCATTTCAATACTTTATGATTTCCACTTGCGTGATATAGGCAGTAAAATCTGTGATTACTGCCGTGTGTCCTTTTTGGGAACTGTATAATTTTTTTGTTCACCTAATTGATTTGCTGAGCTAATATTTAGAAGGGAACTTCAAACTTCCCCTTCTATCAGTTTCCCACTGTCATAATACTTCCTCCGTTCTCACCTGTGCTTTGATTAAAGCGCTTGTTGTATTTTTGCACCTGTAGGTTTATGGTCATCTTTGAACGACATGCTGCTTCGCGTTTGCCTTGTGTTCTTCTTGCGTGTGGTCACAGGTAAGGACGAACTTCTATTAATGACTTCAATAAAAGTTTTTTCAAATGCTGTTTCTGTTCATCTGTGTCTGTTTTTGTCTTTACAGTTGCACCCCAGATCACATCATGGCATACAACTAACCGCCTTACTTCATTTACTACTGTTACAACGCTGAATCAAACGGCCTCCCCTCCAGAAAACGTGCAGCTGGTGGCCACGCCAGATTACCCGGTTGGGGCAGGTCAAAGCGTCAGCATGCACTGCACCGCCGGCAATGCGCCAGTCGTCATCTCGTGGTTCTGGGAAAAACTGGAAAATAATGGAACCTGGAAACCAGTAGGTGATAGCAGGGATCTGACCCTAACTAAGCCAGAGGAGAGTGGCCAGTACCGCTGTCGCGCTGGAAGCCAGGGTGGGTTTCGGACGAGCCACAAACACACAGTGTATATTGTCTCCATCCATGCAACAGGTATCTGGTTAAAATTCATACATGTCTAAACTAAACATAAAGTCTTGATACATCTGTGAAGCTTAATGGGGTCGCTTGTTATCCAGAGATGTGAGCAGGGCAGGCGCGATCTGTTATTGTTCTGTTTTGTATTGTTGTTTATATAAAATAGAATCTTTTTTTTAAAAAGTTCAGGTTTCATACATTTTTAGTTGGTGTCAGAACACGACGGGGATGAGCGCTGGTTGGAGGAGCCCCAACAGACTCTCGTCACTGTCGACATCTGGAGTAATATACAAAGATGTAATATACATCTTTGTATATTACTGAAATATACAAAGAAATTACAAATAATCTGACACCCTTAAAAGAGCACCAGACAAATCCAAAATAGTGTAGAAATAGTGATGGAAATATAACATTTCTATTAGTTCGATCCAGCTTTTTTCATACAGCTGAATGGATTGATCAAATCAAGTTCTTTATGAATGTAGAAACAGAAACTGTTGGATTTTTGTTTCATTTTTCATTTTCCTGCTCAGCAATGTCAGATATTATAGAGAAGTGGATTTGCCTTCTCCCCTTTGTAAAACACTTCCCTCCGTTGTTTTTCTACAGCTGAATGGAGACGATTATCACGATTATGTAAAATAACTGCGCTGAGCTCAGACAATTGCAGTAATGTGATTATGTAATTATTGTGACAGGGCTGATTTCAGGCATTAATATTTTTGTGCTTAAACTTACATTTCAACAATTATCTCAGTGCATTGCAGTTCATTTCTGCAATTTGTTCTCTCACAACTAAAACTTTCACCTCCAATTCTGTGTTGTTTAGCTTCTGACAACTTAGGAATAGCAGGCTTTGTCCTTTCACTACTGGCCCTGATCATCAACTCTGCAGTTATTTTTTGGCTGGGTCGGCGGAGAATTAGTGACGCGCTGACCACGTCCCAGAAGACCACAGGTAAAGGCCGTCACGTGGCATTTTCTGCGCAGGATTGTGATCACATTTCCTGAGTATCGTCTTAATCTCCTGTTTTGTTTTCAAGGTAAATCGAAGCCTGTAAAACAACCAAAGTAAGTGGAACTTTTGTATTTTGTTGAGTAAAAAAAAAAAAAAAAAAAAGGCTGTAAATGTTGAAAGTCTGATCACATTTTTCTGTTCATCAGGGGAGATTCACCACAAGTTGACGCTGACAAAGATGTGTACATGAATTACACGAACACCAACCAAGCCTACTCTGATCTGGATCCCACCAACATGACTGGGGATAACGTGTACTCAAGTCTGTCATGAACATTCACAGGAAGATCATCTTATTGGCTGGCTGACTAAAGAAACGTCTGTTCTGCAACAAGGGCGTAGATTTGCGTACGAACAGTAGGGATACGTCCCTTCCGATATTTGAGTAAACTCATTCCTCTCGTCTTATCGTATCCTCTTGTTGTGTCCCTACCAGCGTCGATCAAACCTACGCCCTTGTTCCCCATACACAGTCTCTTGGTGTTAACTTCCTGTTTGATCTTTTTCCACTGATGAGGTCTTAGTGGTACAATTTTTCCCACTTAACAGCAAGAATCCCAGATCCCTTCAGTATTTCTACGTGTCAATAAAGCCTGCTTTTGAACTTACTTCACTCATCACCGAACATTTTTATTAAACACAAGAAGACAAAGTGTATAGAATCAAGCCAGCATTTACGCATTTGACAAAATCGTATTTTTCGGCACAGCACAAGATAAATGAAGCGGCTGGATTAAAAAAAAGTAAGCTTTTAGTATATACAGTATTAAATATATTACAGTACAAATGCAGAGAGCTAAAAATAAAAAAGACACATATAATGTCAGAGTGAATGGAAGAAATTGAGACTTAGATGCAATGTCACAACATCTGATGCCAGAGGGGAAGCATAACTCAAACATTCCCTCTTTCCCTGATTTCACAATATCGGACATAACTTGTCCGCATGATGAAAAAAAGCTTCTCTGTAGGAGACGACGATCTCATTATCACAGATGTTATTGATACAGTGTTAGTAATGGCAGGGACTCCCCGGAAATCTAAGTGTGTGTGTGTGTTTATGTGCACTGCAACGCCGTGGGTGTGTAATCTTGTGTACGGCAACGCCCAATAAGAGCTAGATCATCTCTATGCAGTACGTGTGTATGTGTACTTTTTCTACCGCTATCACTTATTTTTGCAGAGCATCGCCTTTAAGAGGATTTAAACACTTTGCCTCGTATCTCATCGGATAAATCCACAGGGTGATAAAGTGTCCTCGTGAAGAATTTTACTGGTCGTTAAGTCTGTTTATGTACTTCTGATTGCAAAAGTTCTGCTTTTCAGCTTGTGTGCCGCACAGGAAATGAAATAAGCGCATGGTGCATGTTCAGTTTGTCAATGTGTGAGGGTGTAGAAGTGCAGAAGTTTTCGTGTACCGTCATATTTCTTCCCCTGGTTTCACAAACCCTATATTAACCCTATATTTTTATATTCTATGTGCAAAAAAAAAAAAGAGTAAATGCTGTGAAACCGCCAGAATTATTGGTTGTAACGGCCAGCGCTGCTTATTAATAAGAATAATGACAAATGAAAGCTAAATCAAGTGCTTTATGAATGTTGTATCTGTCGCTACTGACCACAAAAAGAAAAACGTGGAAAGTCAGCTCCCCTGAAAGCCATGGCGGAGTTTGCAGACTGGTGTAAATCTCGTGTTATGACTGAGGTGCAGGAGTGTGATTAGCAATCTTAAACATTTAAAATAACATGTACACATGACATGTGATACTGAGATGTAGATATATCTACAGAGACTAAGGTGCAACACATATAGTACCCCATATTCTGTCATCTTTAGTCACTGGCAGCGTGGAAAATAAAGCCTTTCACACACACAAGTAATGTTCATTTTTGTACAAATATATTCATTTGAATTATTCCTGTTCAGGATTCCGGTGCTCACTCTGGAATCTCTGGCTCTGGTTCTTGCTGTCCATAGAAACCTGCGAGGTAACTGTGTGTGAGCAGCCCTCTCCCTTGGCTAGCCTTTTGATGTGGGCCATTATAAACCTTCGAAACTTCCTCGTGGCAAAATAATAAACTACAGGATCCAAAACGCAGTTGAGGCCCATCAGAACTAAGGTGATTTGGTGGGCGTCGTTGAGTGCCTGAAGAGTCTTCTGGGACCAGTCCACGTGTCCCCATCCCTCTCTGATTTGCAGTACTGCCAGTGTCCAGAGGCCTTGAACTATATGGTGGGGCAAGAAACACAAAACAAACACTCCAACCACTGCCAGCAACATCTGTAGCGCCCTGCGTTTCACCCCCCTGGGCTTTTTAGAAGGGGACAAAGTCATGTTGGACTTTTTGGATATTACTGTTTCAGACCTTAAACCCGACTGTGGAGGAGTCTGTGAAAGTAAGGTTCGAACAATAAGTAGATTGCACACCACAACGAGAAAAAAGATGACAAAGAACATTCCAATTATCGCGAAATGAGTGGCAGCCACTGTTCTCTTCTCCGCGTCATTCTCATCCTGGTATCCTTCGAAGCAGCGGGTTTTGTTATCCGTGCTGACATTAATCCCCGGTGAGGTAAGAAATGGTACAGACATCGCCACGGTCAACAACCAGATGATGACACACACGATGATCCCGCGACGCCTGTGATCTGAAGATGCTGCATCCAGAGGCCGGGTGACCGCCCAGTACCGGTTGACGCTGATGGCTCCGAGGAAGAGGATTGAGCAGTAGGTATTGATGAAGAAGAGGGAGCCGGTAACTCGGCACAAGGCGTCTGAGTAGACCCAGTCCCCGCGCCTGCTGTAATAGTCAATCCAGAAGGGAAGGGCACACACAAACAGGAGGTCGGCGATGGTCAAGTTGGTCATGTAGATGCGGATTTCACCCATAGCCCTGGCTTCCCGGAGGCAGCGGATGACAAACAGCACGTAGATGTTTGCCAAGAGACCAAAGATAAAGGTGAGGCCGTAGACCGGTGGAAAGAGGACATAACGAAACTCGGAGTCCAGGAAGCTTGAGTAATTGTCAGCAGCGGAACCCCGAACTCCAGTCGGTTCTGTATTTGAGGGCAGCATTTCTTTCTGTGGTAGACAAAACACACAAAACGCCCTGTAAAATAGGACCGGGCAGGAAAATGATGGTGACGATCATCACAACATAATGAGTCATTTGACAAAAACTAATGAGAGAGCCTGCTTATCTTTTAACCTGTGCCTTCTGAGGTGAATGAGTTACTTTGACTCAACTATTTTAATCTACTTCCTCAACATTTACAATTTCTGCGAAGGACTATCATCAGAGGGACCATTAAAGTCATCGCCGTTTCAAAACCGAAACAGCAAGTCATAGACTGGGGGCTAAAAGTTGAGATAAGGTGCAGGGAGAGAGTTTCCGAACTGAATTTTGTGTACATGCAACTTGGGATAAGGTGTGTTTCCGTTAAGCCTGCTGTTTTATTAATAAAAGGCATCAGGTAGCAAACGCACACAACCCCGGTTTTTTTAAAAAAAAAAAGAACACAGAAGCAAAAACTGCTTTCTTTGTTAGAAAAGAAAAAAGAAAGAGGGACAGCTTTATGGTTTTCAGCGCTGATTAGTTTAATGATGAGAAACAAAGTGACGCAGAGTTGATTCAGTTAAAGGCGGGAGGTTGTCATGTCTGCACGTCTTTGTTAAAAGTGTAAACCTGATCATGCATTTGAACATATGGTCTAGTTGTACAAAAAAAAAAAAAAAAATGAATGTTCAAAAATGTGACATCTGATTCAAGTGTTTGCTCTATTTACAACCAAAATAATCACAAGAAATAAAAAAAATTTAAAAAATAGAAAAAAAAGATTGCCACTCACCAGTCTGCTTGTTCTCTTTTCTCCTTCAGGATGTGAACGCACCTCCGGTTAAACGACTGACTGACTGACTTCTGACTGACTGTACGTAAGGTTAAGACGTCGTGAAGACGCAGGAAGGAGGCGTGATCCTCGGCGTCTTTCGAAGGAAAACCCCACATTGTGCAACACCGCTCACGGCTGCTTTCATTACCATTTTCCCGCTTCCTGTCCCCGTCCGAAAACGAAAAGAACGACCCGTTTTACAGCAATCTCGGAATTTCAGGTGATAATCGGCATTTCCTTATTCACAGAAATATGTTTTTGTTTTTGTTTATTATAACCAGTAATACTAAGCGTACAAATATGGGGCAAACGACAAATAATAATCTTAATATAAAAAAAAAACTAAACAAAAATGTCAAATTGTACAGACTTTATTCTTACTATGCTGTAATCTTGGGACATAACGTTCAAATAACATTAAAAAAAAGTGATTTTATTGTTGCCTGAGTGAGGTCTTAACGCAATAGGCTACATACATGTTACCAATTTCCATTTTTCCACAATCAAAATTCATGATTTTACCGGGTTTCAGTAATATTTAGGCTACACGCGGTTTTCATCACAGGCCATATGACACAAAGTATGAAGCACAAATGAACTTTAAACACTGGAGACGCGCAGGTCTCCTCTAAAACGTCCTCCCAGTTGCTTTGAAATGAAAACCAAAACAGCCAATCTTAAGTTTGGGAGGAGACGCTTGCCTTTGGACTCTCATTCACATATGAAGTTCATTTACTGGCTGCCAGGCGTCCGACTGGAATGAATGCCCTTGTTCTATCTCCTCAGTGACTCATCAATGGGGCGTGAAGTCCCACTGATAACAATGAATTGCATCATTTGACTGGTGTTAAATTCCACAAAAACACCATCAGCGAGTCCGTAAATGAAAGGCCCGCCAAACCATTTCAATCAGCACTAAACAGACCGAGATCCTGTGGAATATTTAAAGTACATTTGCTCAAGTACTGCGGCAAATTTGAAGTATTTCCGTTTTCTTTATCTTTCTGCTCCACTACTATTTGTCTGACGGCTTCAGTTCCTTCTCAGAGACAGTTTTTCATCCCCTTCTTGTCCAGTGAAAACCGCGCATCTATACATGTGTTGATTTTGACGGTTTGTGATAAACTTAAGGATGGAGTGTTCCTTTATGGGTTCAGGGGAATTTCTTCCTTCTTAAGTCAAATGAACTCTTTAAAACCCTCTTATATTAGCATAAAAATACATACTCACAAAGCTTAAAACAGACCTGTTTTTCAGGACTGGTGAAAAGTTGACTTTTTTTGAGATGCGTGGTTTGATTATAGTGAACATTTTAGTTTTTAGGTGTAACACTTATGGAGACATCCTAGAATACGGAAGATATGGAAACATAACGGCCTGAAAATGGCAAGGCTCAGAGGTTTTATCACGTAATAATTTAATTTAATAACATTTACAGCCAACAAACACCATTGTTTCACTTCAAATTTAACGGGTAAACATAAAATAAACACTGCCCTGTATGCATATTGTACACATCTGTGTTTGGTTTCAGTTTGACCTCAGGCTGTTTTATCTGAATAAATAGATATACAGAAATATTAGCATTTGACACACATTTGTTTTGGTTGGTTTTGGATGATACTGAGGTCAAAATGACGTGCGATTTTATAATCTTCCCCCTGCTTTAAACCACAGTTCATGCACATTTTCCATTTAAAAATTGCATACTCAATTTTCCGGATTCTCTGTTTTTTTTGTTTTTTTTTCAGAATATTTGGCATGCGCGGACAAAAACATGGATGTTTATTATGTAAATAAATGGTTTTAAAATCAGCGAGTTTTGGCTAGAAAACAGAATATGGACAATATTCTGGAAAACGCACATTTTTCTCCATAGTCTCGTTTCTGTTTTTATACTTTTAATGAAAATCCTGCTAACCTAACATACCCATACCGGTCCTGAATAGTCCACACGACACAGGGGAGGGTGAAAACTATTTCCCACCAGAATGTTGGATATTTCAGGTGGGGTTTCAGGACACTGGTAGTTGATACAACATAGGGAAAGAGCAAACACAAAGCTGTGTCAAGGTCCCGCTTGGAGTCTGTCTCTACTCGCACGTAAACCACAGGACTTGCACTGGTTTATCTAAAGTTCATGTCAACGGGTCAGTTTTTGGCCTGTAGAGAAGTAAACCATTTTTATGTGTGTATTTTGGGTCACTTTAAAAAAGTCCTGGAAGTTCAGATTAAAAAACATAATTCAAGGTGTTTTCATTGGGCTTTGCTACTTGACCCAGTGTTTACCAGACCTTTGTCTTCATGTATAGATATGTTCTTCAGCAAATATTACACAAGACCCTCTAAGGACTTCTTCATCTTCTTTATTGCCCGGACTTCTCTTGATCAAAGTTCACTGAAATATAGAAGACCCTCTCTTCAATCTACATCTAGATCGACATTATGCTTATTCAAAAAGCACTTAATTTGTGAAAACTGACAGTGTCTGAGAGATTGCGCCTCATCTTTTAAACATAACATTCTCTGCAAGCTGGGATTTTCTTTGAATGTTACAGTGATGCTTCTGTAACTGTCTCTAACTGTCAGTTTAATTTTAGGGGAGGTTTTCTCATAAACCATTTTTGGCCTCTCATGCACAGTGTGCTAACTCCTTAAATTATAATCGTCTTGTTATATGTAACATGCAAATAAAGTAACTAAACTAAACTACTGCTATCAAATCTCAAATGGGTCAAATTAAGTACATTTGACTGGTAAAACTTACATCATTAATGCATATCTTTTACTTGTTGTGCAGTATTTTCACAGAGTGTTATTAGTGTAGTATTAGTAGTATACATGTGAACGCTTCTACTTGTGGCTCAAACCTGAAGTCACTGTGAAGTAATACATTTTAACCACAAGAGGGCAGAAGGGGATAATAAAATGCTTCCTAAAGCCGCCCCCCCCC
>JAPQRN010000016.1:15997609-16013961 GCA_037367275.1 Coranthus polyacanthus | reverse complement strand
TTGGCAGCAGAACAACAGAACAGAGCTTTTTTGGTGGTTGTGCCCTGCCATAACTGCCAGACATGCTGTGGCACTGCATTAACCACCTCTCTCTCTCTCTCTCTCTGCATGAAGCTGTATGAAGCTATGAAGCTTTTCAATGCCCCCCCTGAGGTAAATGTTTCATTCCAGCTCCTGTGTACGAGCACAGCACGGCCTCCTCTCCCTGGTGCCACAGTGTAATTCCTAGATTAAGGTTAACGAGCCTCCCCAACCTTATTGCTGTTATTATGGTTTGGCAGCAGAACAACAGAACAGAGCTTTTTTGGTGGTTGTGCCCTGCCATAACTGCCAGACATGCTGTGGCACTGCTGCCGGGTATAAGAGGCTCACACTGTAAAAGAAGGTTTTAAAAAAAAAAAAAAAAAAAAAAAAAAAATCACGGTGCGTCTTGTTGCTGGTGGTTTGGGTGTGGATTTGGAAGATTCCACAGCAAGTAAGGGAGATTTGTCTCAGTCGTGAAACGGAGAGCAGCTTGTGTGAGATGCGGTTTTATTTTTTCGAAGCGTGGTAGGTGATGGATGCGTGTTGGTTTTAAATACATTATTCACTGTAAAACCTCACACATCGTGACTAATCTCGCATTATTACTAATTGCAGTAATGTCATTTTATGTCACTTTTAGTACAAATTTCTATCTTCAAGCCCTTTCCAAACCTTGAGTTGTTTGGAATTTGTGCAAAGTTACTTATCAAAAGAGCGTGTACTTTCCAGCGTGCATTGCCTTGGAGTTAAAACTGTCCACTGACCATTTGTTCACTCACTAACCTTAATGGTTTTAATCCCAAGAGACGACTTTGAACAAATGATTCGCCTTTAGCTCGTTTATCGTAAAAATTCCTAGCAGTACAGTAGCTAAACACAAGGTGAGAAGAAATGCTGATACTTTTTGTACTCAAAGGTTCAATAAGTAAGATTTACGTGACGTTTGTGTTAGCGTCTGGGAGTCGGTTGTTTGTTGACGTGAGCTGACTCCGTGTCTAAGATGGTGATTGTCTCGAACATCTTCTCGCTTCCTCTACGGCAGCATCACAGTACTCTGCTGCATCGTACAACAGACAGCCAGCTCCCAGCGCAACACAAACTCAATGATCACGTGCACGCACAAATCTCAAATACCGAACCTTTAAGCAGAGTTCTCAGGTATCTATACTCATTTAGTTTTCTGACAACTTTTTCCTTTTAACAGAAACGTCTGTACTTTCACCTCCTTGTGTTTTCAGTGCAGGCTCATTACTTAAGGACAATAACACATATCAGACATGACAAGCATAACAAGACAAAAGAGACATGAAAGAGACAGGACAGTGGAGAAAAGGCATCGTAATGAGTTCTGCTGCTGACATTGAAAACTTTCCCGTGAAGTTAATGTTCAGTATTCAGTTATTTTTCTCATTTTTTGCTCATTTTTATTAGTTTTTTTAAAAATTTGAAGCTAGAATGGTGTCGTCTTTGCAGCGTATTAATAAGTTAATTTACCTTTCCACAGAAACAGTGGGTAGAAATGTCCTTCAAAGGGCTACTTTTTACTGTCAAACCTTGACTACATTTCAGAGCTTGTACTGTCTCACTTTTACTTGAGTAACGGCATTGATTCAATACACTTTCTTTTACCAGAATCTTTTTTTTTTTTTTTTACACGAGGATCTGTACTTGAACTTGAGTACTTTTGCCACCTCTGGCTTTACATTTCCCAAATTCTTCTGAACACCTGCCTCTGGGTTTTGCCTGCATGCAATTAGATTCCTTTGCTCAAATAAATTCCTCTCTACGGCTTATGAGGGGTCTGAAAATGGAAAGTAATCAGACCCAGATTCGTGCAGGTGATCCCTGATGTTCTGCACTGCTGCACAGTTTGGTACATGGTATCCTTCGCCTCAACAGGAGCGGCTGCTCTTTCAGTCCAGGTGTGCAGAGACACAGAGAGGGAACGCTGCCAGGACTTCAGTATCTCTTTTTTTTATGGTATACCTTCCTTTCACCCTGGAAAAGTGTACAGTCAGAAGTCAGGCATTCCTCGGGGGGGCAGGAAGGGCGGGAGCTGCCTGTGAGGAGAACTTCCTGTCCCATTAACACCCTTTTCACAGTTTGCTCTTTCACCCAACCTTGATCCATCTCACCCTCCCTCTGGCAGATGCAAATAAAGGATCATTTACTGTCAGGTATGCTCGGGGGGAAATTATGAAGAACAAAAGGAAAGTATGCCGCTGGGAATTGATAACTAGGCAGAGTCTGCCTGACAGAGGGTTCTTGGCAGATTGGAGATTGCAGGTCTCTCTCTCAGGCAGATTTACTGCATGCCAGAGGCTGAGGTTTGAGGAATGTCCCCCTGCAGTGAGAAGCAGAGGGCCATGGGAGGGTGAGCGAGACAGGCCGAGGCATCTGTACTTCAACATCATATAGACAGTAATGCGGGACGTTCTTGTGCTCTCCGTTTCTGGAACATTGTGTATTTCTACATTTAAACTCAAATTAAAACTCAGAAGTTCAGGTGATAGAAGTTGCCCATTAGTCATTTAAAGACTGTCATGGATTCACGGTGTTGATGTATCATGACACCGCCGTTATCGTGATAGTAGTATTTTGATTTACCTTGAGATTCCCACCCCTTAAAAATATACTTACAGATTCACAGTGTGTAGGATTTGGGGGGGATCTGATTATAGAAGAACATAATATTTATAATTATGTTTTCATTAGTGTGTAATAACCTGAAAATAAGAAGCACTGTGTCTTCATCACCTCAGAATTAGCCGTTTATATCTACACATGGAGGTCACCGCCGCAGAGTCGCCCATGTTTCTACAGTAACTCAGAACAGACTTTTTCTACTTCTTCCAAAAGGCGAGTGGTATCCAGTGTCAAGGTGCATTACGGTCAATGTGGACCATATAATATCTCCTTTACCAAAACGTCCAGGTTTTTAGCAGCCAGCGTAGAGGAAGGTGAGGCGAGGAGTATTCAGCTGGTTGCAATCTCCAACTTCACCACTAGATGCCACCAATTAACAAAAGTAACAGCGCAGAATGACCCGTTTTAGAATAATTTATATTACTGGGTTATAATTACTGAGTGATGCACCTCATTCTATATATAGTAGCAGTAACACATCATCATTTACTTGTTTATTTTTATTTTATATAAATAATATGAATCTGCAAAGTAAGAAATGCAGTATTTGCCTCTAAAATGTCTAAGTATACAGTACCAGAAAATGGAAATACTCAGGTGAAGCGCAAACAGCTCAAACATTATATTCCACCACTGCGTGGATTTAAGAAAGTGGGATTCACGTGACAGCGATGCTGAAGAGTGGCCCGTCAGACATTGCATGTGTATTACACTACGTTTACAACACCGAGTCACACAATGTTGTAAATGCTTGATGACCTCGGATAAATGCGTGTTCGTCTACATGACAAGCTGCCCCACATTCTGATCCATCAGGGTTACATCTGTTTAAATACTGGTTAAAACCCACTCCGAGAGCACAGTGAATTAAGCACATTAATCCTTATCCCTGCTGTAAAAAGGTCATAAAGTAGAAATGTCTCAGTATAAGCCACATTGCAGCATAAAATCCTTCTACTTCGGTGTCATTTTATTTCTTGCACTTGTCATTTCGTAGTGAAAAGAGCATCGTCGGGTGACTGTTGACCTGATCCTTGCGCTTTGTACTGTTGGTTGTTTGTGATTGTGGTGATCTATGCATTTATTAGAGATTCGTCTGTTGTTGCAGTCGCTGCAAGTCAATTTGAATAACACAAAATGCCAGAAAAAGTGAAAAGCAAAATCATGAGGCTTCCTTTCAGAGGCTAGACAAAGTAGAATTTGCGTCGTTCATCTATAAATTCGTGCTGGAACAAACATGTTGCAGGCTGGTGAAGGATGTTTGTGATTAGGAAGGATGTTGGCTCGAACACGGCTCTTCCTGAATCAGCATGTCTGCGTGCGCTACACTATGCACAGCAGGAGATTGCATTCCCTGTCCTTACGCATTAGATTGCAGTCTGCGTTATACATTTACATTTATATCATTTGATGCATTGAGGCAAGTTCCCAAAATGACAGAAACCTGTCTGTGCATGAGCCAAGCCACTCAAGACGGATGAAACATGGCCGATACTCATCCTCTTAAAAAGGACGTGTTTTCCATGCCTGTCTGTGCTTATATGTCATCTTATCGTTTCTCTGGCCGTGTTGGATGTTTTCTGTGCACTGTTTGAGTTGTTCTAATGTTTAGAGCAGACCAAAGACTTCGGATACTGACTGACAACCCTATTATGCGGCTCCAACGACACTCTTTCTCTCTCACACTGTGCCTTTGCCTTTAGGGGCATGTTTACATAAGAAATATAAAGACAGGCATATCATTTCATAGAGAAATATGAAGATGGCACACATATTGACTTACAGTACACCTGCTTGGATTTTTTTTTTTTGCGGTGGCGTTCTGGCGTCTGGACATGTCTGGTTATGCCTTTGGCTTGCAGCAGCTTTGAAAGGATTTAATTTCTCTTTGATTACTCTGCGTCGCTGGCCTTTTCCCACCTGGAAAGAGCAACACTGTAATATTATTTATACCTCGCCCACACATTTATGCTAAATGATACAATTAGAGCATCGTGTCTGTGTGAGAGGGAGGTAGGTATGTTTCATGAGGGGGGGGAAACAATGGCTCGGCTGTGGGAATCTCCACAAAGAACAGCTTTAATCGTGTGATCTTTAATTCCACACGACACAGTCGAGATCAGTGACGGTCACCATGTCCGTGTTTTCTTCAGCCTCGTCCTTTCACAGATGCCGATGGCTCCTCCGGGTTTGATGATACAGGTGAGCGCTGAGAGGCTGCAGTGTTTGCGGCCTCCTCCACCGCTGGTGACCTCAAAACTGCTGAATGAAGTAGTGTTTCACAGCAATCAGTCTAAACCTTTCAAAAGATAAAAAAAAAAAAAACAACAAACACTTCAATGTGACAGCTTGGCAAGTTGCCTATCACAGTCATAAATGCTGGCGGGTTTGCTTTTTTATCACCTTACTGAATTTCCTTCTGAAGTTACATAACACAGAGACATTATAATTGTTCTGCAGTAGACCGACTGAAACAATATGCCTTTGTTGTTTTTATCAAGGTACGTTACTGCAGTGGACTTGAACTTAGTACGGACTCACTAGATTGCAAGTTTTTCACTTCTTTCAGTATAACGTTTTAAAATATTTGCCTATTCAGTACAGGAATAAGCTCATCGATATGCTGTTCAGTCAGTTTATACAGCAATTCTCATCTTTTTTAGGGCGACTACACTTCAAAGCTGCTTCATTCTAATCTTTGTGTATACTATATTCATACAACGTGCTCTACGCTTATAGTAATCTTAATGGTATTCATTTGTTTGCCTCACATACATGTAAAATCTCGTACAGAAACGTATGACATATACCGCACATGCCCCAGTAATATTGCCATATATGTGTGTTACCTATAAAGCAATATATTATCATCGCATGCATACCTCCTCTGGATATATTCAAATGTAAGTACGTAACATATATTAAATGACAATTCAATTTGTATGTAGATATATTAAAATAAACAGATGTTTTCTATGGGCTGGACATAGGCTATAAATATGAAACTGTTCCCATTTTTAATAGGTTTCATACTTTGTAAATATACGTACATGTATGTTTTCACTTCATATACAGCTTTGGAAATAATTATTAGACATTTAATATAAAAGTGCTTCAAAAGACTTTTTGACATTGGAATATTCATTGTTTCTGGGTTGTTTTTCAACAGCGGGTGATCTTCATCTATATGTTTACTGAGAAAATAGGGTTTTTGTTGACATATTATGTAAATTTGTAAAGCAAACTTTTCACGTACGTATGGGCTTTTATTCTCTAATACCCCTAACTGGCTAATACCCACTGAATTATTGGGAGGAACTTAAATTGTTCCCCTCTGCAGGTTTTTGGTGCGTCTAAAGTAACCCAGCAGCAGGCTTATTGTTGTTGACTACACGAGTTTATGATTAAATAGATTGTGTGTAAGTGCAAGAGAGACGCATTAACTCTATTGCTCTACATCGGGAACCTCAGACTCTGATTCAAACCCAGCTTTAAGTCGTTCCTCCTCACCGGCCGGACTGAGACTTGCGTATGTATGTATGTGGGGGAGAGAGGCGGGACCTCGCAGCCGGGAAGGGCGTTCTCTTTGCGGTCAGACCGGGCAGAGTCATCCCGAAGGGGTGGGTCCTCCGGCAGCAGAAAAGGAAAACCCACCTTTTTTCATTGTTAAGGACGCGGTGGAATGTGATGGTTTGATCTCACACTGGCCAGGGAGGGGAATATCCGCGAGGAAAGGACCGAACGAAAGCGATTTAGGTACAGGAGAAAACCAAAAACCACCCCCCCACACCCCCCCTACACGCACACGCACACACCCACACACCACCCCCCCAACCCCGGCTGCCTCCAGTTCTCCGGTGTTGCCTGAGTCGGAGAGTATGCGGATGAACTTGTCCTCGCCGTGTCGGCAGCAGCGAGTCCCACCGTCCGCATGAACTCCGTATGAAGTTGTGGATTTACCGTTGTGTTTTGTGAGCCGGCGGCGGACCAGCTAAGGTAAAGTTCAACAAGCCTTTATTTCTGTTTTAGTTGAATGGTGAACACGGGGCGGCGGCGGCGGCGGCGGCGGGAGGAGGAGGGGGGACAGGCTCAGACTGTGGTTTCCTGACTTGGACCCAGTCAGTTGGGACTGCAGAAGTCTGAACTGCGGCAAGTTTTTTCAACCCTCCTCCTCCTCGTCCTCGTCCTCGTCCTCGCCGCCGTCCTCCTCCTCCTCCTCCTCCTCCTCCTTCTTCTCCTCCTTCTAGCCAAAGGGAAGCATCCCGGACTGCGGAGAAAACCTCAGGTGGTTGTAACGTAGCGTCGAACACAAAAACTTCCATCATATTTTAGCTAGTACCGCATCCTAGTTTTCACCGCCGCGTATGTGGCGTTCGCTGTAATATCTACGCACACAAAAACGTCCAGGGTTTTTTTTTGTTAGTTTTTTTTCTTTTCCCGGTGTAACAAATACACGTTTGAGCTACAACAAAATAGAAAAAAAAAAAACAACAAAAAAAAAACCGTAGAAATGGGATGAAGTTGGCTACCGTTAGCCTGCCTGCTCCTGACATTCGTGTAGCTCATGTTCTGGTCGTGTTGTGCGCAGAACTTCGCCATCAAAACCCCTTGTTTCTCCAGACCGTGGGGTATTTTTAGGGTTTTTTTTTTTTTTTTTCACGAAGTCAACATCTTTCGGTTTCTTTTGTTGACATTCAGTGTCAGCCGTGCCATCGTACCACAGTCATGTGTGTCCCTCTTCCTTAGGGATAGATATTTAAGGTGTCGACTTCACACCTGTTTTGGCTTGATGTGTCATGTCAGCCTGTACAGTATATTGAGTGTAATAACTTTAGGTTATGCTTAGTAATGAGCTGGATGCATGGGAATTATACTTGGAGCACCCTACAATAAGCAGCAGCGTTAAAAACTCTTCCTGGGAGCAGAGCAGTGCATTGCTGTCATTTCTTATCACAATGGAAAGTACAACACCTCCTGCAGTTTTTAATCTGTTGGGTGAGTTTCCTGTTAGTTAAGCCATTTTGACAGCTGGTAAAGGCAAATGCACACGTTCTTGTCTGCAGAGGTCAGTCCTCGGGTGGCGGACAGCCTCGGTGTAATCATCACGGAATTGGCCTTGAATCGTTGAGTTCGTGAGGAATTGAAGAAAAAAGCCTGATGGGACTCTAGCGGGATGCCCACATAAGGCCATAAGGCACGAGGGCTCACTGAATGGTTGATGAGTATGACAGTAGTCAGCTTTCCATCCAAATTCAATCCAAAAATTGACAAAAAAAGTGTAAATTTATGTGTATTTCCGTTCCCTACTGATATTAGAGTTGGGTCGTCATCATCATGGTTCAAAACTTTGCCAGTTAGATGCAGTATTTCATACGTTAATATCCTACCTGAGCTGGTGGATGTAAGACGTATTTTGTCCAAAAACATGACGCTGCTTTAGCTTTAGTCCCCTGAACTGAACTGCTGGTCTGGATAATATTTCAGACTCTTTAGTTTGCCATAGTTTGTCAAAGCCTTTGAACGTTTGTTTTCTGCAGCTCCTCACACATTGAACGTTTTGTTTCTGTTTTCTGAATGTTGGTGTTTTGTATTAAATCAAGGAAGGTTGCAGGCTCCGTATTGATCTGCACATACGGACGTGCATAGTTATTTGCTAAATCTGTTTCCATTGTACTTATTTGCATTTACGTTTTAGCGATACATCTGCTTTTGTTTTGCAATGTTCCTTCTTTTTTTCTTTTTTTTTAATTTTTTGCTTTTTCATGCAGACTTTTTTTATGCACAAATTGAAAATGTGAACAGCTGGAAGGAAACACACCTAATCAATCCAGATGAACACCTGTGGGGGATTTTGGAGTAACATGTTAGATGTTGCTCTCCACCACCATCATCAAAACACTGCATATCTTTTTGAAGAATGGTGTTCATCCCTCTAGTGGAGTTCAGACTTCAATGCCAAGGCACAGTGAAGCTGTTCTCAAGCACATGATGGACCAACACTCTGCTAAGACACTTCGTGTTACTTTTTTCCTTTAATTTGTCACCGTCTGTATGAAAACAAGCTGGCAAAACTGCGAACATAAAGTTCCCTCTGCCTTCACTGTAACTCTAACAGAGGAGCGTGTGTGCATGTGTCAGCAGCAGAAAAGGTAGTTGTCGTGGTGGAATACTAATCTGCCAGGTGGGGCTCGTAAAGAGAAACAGAAGGAGGGAAGGAGATGGAGGGGACCTGCCTTGACCTGTTTGAGACATGAAGGAGACAAAAAAAAATCACTGATGACTTTCCAGTAAGGCTCGCCCTCCCAGCCAGCTGTACATTATACCAGCTGAGCTACCAACTTGTGCTGCTGCGAAGCCACTTTTCTCTTGGATTCTGCACAACAAGCACTTGCAAGTCGGCTTGTCATGGTGGTGGATGTGCAGCAGAGCCATGTGTGAAAGGGTTTGGGGAATTATTAGACCGAATGTGAAGGGAATGTCTGCAGTTTTTTTTTTTTTTTGTTGTTTTTTTTTTCTCATAACATGCTGTCAGGTTGGAAATGTTGGGTGAAATGTGAAGGGAAAATGAAATGAGAGTAGCAGCAAAGCGAAGAGTGAGATGTCTAGATTTCCCATGATTACTGCTTGATCCATGGATTTACAGTCTTGGGAAGTTAAGGTTCAAATTAGATTTGGTTGCACTGGTGCTCAATAGGAATATTTCCCACTGGAGCCACCTTTTGACCTTCGTCCTTGTATCTGATGGTTACTGTTGACACAGTAGGAGTGCCATCTGCGCTTCCACCTGTTTTATGATCTTTAATCTCATCTTGCTTCCAAAAAATGAAAGTTACACAAAGACAGAGTTGTCCAGGAGTTGTCGCCTGCCATGCAA
The DNA here is from genome assembly GCA_037367275.1 of Coranthus polyacanthus. Taxonomy (NCBI): domain Eukaryota; kingdom Metazoa; phylum Chordata; class Actinopteri; order Kurtiformes; family Apogonidae; genus Coranthus; species Coranthus polyacanthus. Next base: position 16,004,417 of record JAPQRN010000016.1, on the reverse strand, counting down.
AGCAATGCTCATACCCCTTTCTCCCCTTTTACAACCTGGGCTATATCACGCATGATTGGTTTTCCACTCCGCAGAACGCCACGACTGCCCTATGAAACTGCCTGCACTGCTTTGGGTGAAACCAAAAACTAATCATTATGGGTGTCCAATAAGGGTAATTATCAGACTAAGCACTGGACCTGGGGATTACGGAGTGGCTAAATGACTGCTCTGGGGATTAAATTAAAATATTGAGGTTTTCTGCCTGGGAGAATCAAACCGCTGGGAATGTCAAAGGCAGCCTGTCGGTGGTAGTATTACTGCCACTTGGCACATCAAGGTTTATGCACAGAGCCCCTGCTGTTGGTATAGTAAGATCACATCAGTGTGGAATTACATTACATGAGCATTGACGTCATATGTTGCAAGTGAATGAAAATACAAATGGATACTTTTATTGCTTGCTATTGCTAGGAGGATAGTATCATATGTTCAGAAACTGCATTATGGCCAAAAAATGTAATCTCAATTTTTTTTCCCCCCAGTATGACGGGCAGTTCATGATTTTAATCTATTTTATTTCTGTCTACATGAATTCAAGACAAAACATGATTTAAAAATAACCTTCTTAAACGTTCACTGTGGACGCTTTAGGGCGATCTCGTCTTAGACTGAGCAGTTTTATTTAAAGAGGGAGCGGGTCGTCTCCAGAGTCCGTCATGTCGCACTGCCATGTCTCTACAGTAGTTCAGAGTGGACAACTTCTTTCCAGCTAGTGACGTCCAGCGTTAAGATGCTGGACCAGAGTTCTTATCCCCTTAACCAGAAACCCCAGAACAGACAAACCAAACACTGGCTCTCACGAGGGCACCTAATTTTTTTTAGTGGCCACCATAGGGAAGGGCGAGGCGAAGGGTTTTCAGTTGGTGTCAACCTGCAACTTCGCCACTAGATATCACTAAATATTACACACTGAACCTAATTAAAATGAGCGTTATTTGTTACATAATAAAGGCTTATATGAGTTTGTTTCAGGTGGTGGAACAGGTCTGTTTTGCTTTTTTAGTGCCGCTTTTAGTTCTATTAAACTATTTTTTACAAACTTTACACAGAGGTGGTCTGTTCCACGTCGCACCTTGCAAAACCAGACAATTTCTATATTAATGAGGCAACATTACTACCTCTCATTGGTGTTATTTCATTGACTGCAGCTGCCGTACCTGAAGCTTGTTGCGTCTTACGTCTCCATGGAAGCAGCGACAGCCTGCATTACTGTTGTAACTAAAGAGAACTTGTGGTGCCGAGGAAGCACTAATCTCAATTGTTCAAATAAAGCATTATCAATGCCATTCAAAAGCAAAAACTCCATTTAATTAATTCAATATATCATCTAGCCCTACCAGTAGTCGCGCAATAACCATTAACCTGTAATATTTTGAGAATCCTCAAAACTAATACAGAAAACCAGCACCAATAATACAACATTAGCTCACTTATATTACCTTAATACTGTTAATAATGGTAACAGTGAATCTAATAGTCGATATACTTAAAGATTATCTATATCTATGTAAGCTATTTGTTCTGAAACGAATAAGAGTAAAAGACAAGTCAGCACCTACATGAGGTGATGAGTGTCCTGTGCAGAGTAACCTATACATTCTAATAAGCTGTAATAGATAGCTGAGATAGAATTAGGACCGGATAGTGTCGGTGTTGGTTACTTCCAGTGCTAGACTCTCACTTTTAGCCTCAGTAACCCTCTCAGCCAGAAATAGAGCAGCGGAGGATGCACACACACAGGACACAGAGTGATGTTACAGGTGTTGTTACAAAAAGGGGGGGGCTCCTTAAAATAGCGCACATGAATCATGGTCTCTTATGAGGCTTGTATTAAAGCCCACACACACACAGCCCGTGAATGTACATCTTTGTGAGTGTGTGTGAGATAATGCAATAATGGGCTCAGTATCCTGCTGCTGTTGACAATACGCAGGCCAGCTGGAGTTGCTGTCTGTCTATTAGCTGACTCGCAGAAGGATGGCCAAATGCCATAAAGACACCAGTGTGAGACTGCATCTACATGCCATGTCTGGGTTTATGCGTGCTGGAGGTGAGCAGAGCTGAAGTGAAATGGTGGATTAATTAATAACTCGGTTTGCAAGTATTGTCAGTGGAGGGTTTTTTTTTTCTCCCAAATCTGTTACTTCCTGCTTTACGGGTTAGAGGAGTTGCTACTTTTTCTTCTTCTTCTGACTGTGTTTCCGTTTTGGACATTTTGGTCACAGAACTGTGTGTCTAACAACTACGACTGCAACAGTTGTTAATTTCAACTTCGTATCTGAAGATTTGTTCTTTTCTGACGCTTTTGGTCTTGCATTGGAGTCAGCTGTGTTTGGTTTTTGAGCTGTTGCTTGGTGCAAACTAACACTGAAGGCATCACTTTGGGCTCTGAGAAGTAGCACGGGGCTTTCGTCAATGTTTAATGTAGTAGGGTTACTGTAAGATACTGTAAGCAAGAAGATATAAGAACATTACTTGCCAGTGTCAGAAGCGATTGTTAAGGCAGTTCATAATGTATATTTGCGGGTTTGGGTCTGGGAGAGAGACCAGGTTTCTCTATTATTTCTTGAGCTGAATACGTTTGAACTTCTCTCTATCTTCTAGTTTTTTTTTTCCTAGTTCTCACCCTCCTCCCCAGTTTCCACATTCATATTCCCCTCTTCCTCCTGTCCCCTTGCTCCTTTCCTCTCTCTCATCCCCTCACCTCTCTGTTCTTCCTGCCTTGCCCACCCTGGCAGCTTTCTTTATCAGAGGTGGACCAGTGACAGGGCAGGGCTCTGTGATTCTGGCTGGAGTTCAAACTACTTGAACTTTGTGTATTCATGGGTTTATTCCATGTGTGTCTCTGTGCCAAAGTACTTTCACTCGGTGCAGTTCCCAGCCATGTAGATCTGTCATCAGATACTAGAGGCCGAGAGTGTCAATCACTCAGCGAGCAGTAGCCAGAAGTACATCTCAGCTCCAAGTGTTCACACGCCTCTCTCGGGCTCTCATTAACAGACACACACAGAGCAGCCAATCCAACAGATATGTGCTCTCACTCTTAAAGAATTCCATGTCAAAGCAAGAATGGATTCTGTTCATACAACCTTTTCTGCGTGTGTGAGAATGTGAATGAATCCCTCTTGTTAGTGTGCCAAAGCGTGCCAAACGGCCTCCTCATTACCGGCTGCTCTGGTGGGCTCGCTGTCCTGAGGTGGTGTGGTCACCCACTGAGGCCTCAGCGCTCTGCAGTGATGCAGGTAACTGTGATCCAGCAGCTTCATCACTGGGGGATCTTCTCCATGCAGGCCCATGTACATCATCTATCAAACTGTAGCCAACGTCCTTGATGATACAGAATATTGTTTGTCCTCAGAATACGCTGAAAAAAAAAAGATTTGTAAAATGAGTTACAACATACAATTAAAAGAGAGGTGGCAGAAAAACACACATTATTTACTCCAGTAGGGAGTACAGATACTTGTGTACAAAGGACTACCTTTAATCAAGTAAAAGTGAAAAAGCACAGGCTCTGAAATGTACTCATAGTATAAAGTAAACTTGCATCATAATCTGTTTATGCCGTTCTCTCAATTACTAGCAGTCATGACCAAAAATGTGTTTTTTTTAGGTCATGATGACCTTGACCTTTGATCATCAAAATCTAATCAGCTCATCTTTGAGTCCAAGTGAACGTTTGTACCAAATTAGAAGGCATTCCCTCAATGCTTCCTGAGTTATCATGCTCACAAGAATAGACAGACATGAGGTTACAGCGACCTTGACCTGTGGCCATCAAAACCGTTTCAGATCATCCTTGCCTCCATGGGCTTGTTTGTGCCAAATTTTGCGACAGTCTGTCAAACCGTTACTGAAATATCACGTTTTAAACACGCATCTAAAAAGTAGGCCTTTTGAAGGATATTTCTGTGCAAAGGTAACTGTAATGGACTAAGTGCAGACACCTGGAAACATTAGTAATGAAGCACAAATACTTTTCTTTCCATCCCTGCAATACAAATGAAGTATTAAATTGACCTAATTTAGTATAGATTGACTGATTTGATTTGACAGTTTGACAAATAAAAAAGCTGTCTTTTAAACTGTTTAATTTGAACACATTTTCACCTGTCATATCTAGTTATCGTGTGTAACAATGACACCCATTTAAGCACCTCAGGTATTTACTGACCTACACTGGATTTTATGGAGTTTCTGGGTGGTTATAAAACATGTTATGTGAGCAGCTGGTTATGAAATGTTATGAGCTGTCCGTGAACTCACAGTTCAGTGGATAGCAGTACCTTACCAACAGTCATGTGAAGGCAGACGGACTGACGGTGAGGATAGCAGGACCGTTTACTGTATATATACACTACCTTTCCTTTATGGTATGCTCTTCAACAATCAAAACCAAACTTAAACTAGGTCAAAACATGGATCTGATAACAAATGCAATTCCAGGATTTTTTATGAGAACTTATAAAAGTGGCACAGACAATAGATGTAAGCAGATGTCGTCACCGTACCTCAGTAATTATCCACAGGTTGTACACATCACTTTTTGTGCCATATTTCTTCAGTTTAAATTTATGGACGCCCATTGCTCCCCTGCACTCCCCAAAACCAGACAGCTGTCCTGTAGTTGACCATGTGAAGGCACTTCATCTGGGCTTCATTTTGGCTTCCCCGCTGTCCACTGTCCTCACTGAAACAGACTCCTGAGTGAGTCTTATGAGTCATGTTCCGAAGTCTTGTGCCTGTCTCTTAGTGATGCTGCCAACAATAACATCTTTAGTGGATACAACCTCATCACAGCTTATCACAGGCACAAACATCATTGATAACCCATTACCATTTAAGGTTCATACACAAATTTGAACCTTTTGTATGTAGAATTGTTTTTTTTCCGCAGCCTGTTCAAGGCAGAACTCATCCTGTGTTAGAGTTCTGAATATTTGATAGCGGGGGCATTGTTGTTCCACCTTTAAGCCGGTGGCCGAGATACTCGCAGAGCCAAATCAACGTTCGTGTGAAAGGGAGAGCCGGCACTGCAGCAGAGGGATGTGTCTGGAAGCCCTTTTTAGACAGCAGATTCACAACGAGATGAAACTGTTTTAGGATGTTGTAAAGAAAAGTTGCAGTGTTGTCAACTGACCTCTGTCAGCTCCACTCAAGCAGGCTGACGATGCTGGTGATGATGCCTGTGACTGGGCTTATCAAATTGCCACTGGCTAGTTTTAGAACATAGTGTTTCAGTGGTGCATGTTTTTCTCAGTATTCACGGGCTGTAGCTAACCTCAACGATGGAGCTGCTGCAGGGAAAATTCTCGACTCTCGTTTATTTTTTGCATATGCAACTGTAGCAAGTAACTCACTCTTACTATCCTCATTTATATTTTAAGACGTTACCAATTATATCTAGCACTCTGAATAGAATTACAGAGTCACTGCTATGGAAACGATAATCTCGTCTAGTTGTATTGGGGTATACTGGCAGGTTTTCATAACATTGCAGACCAACAAGGTTCTAAGTCGACGCAAGTTTCTGCTTGTCTTGTCGTGAACCTTTGGTTTGAACGGGACTTTATGTGTGTGACCCACCAGGGATTTAAAAATCTCTGAAGGAACAGTGAACAGCTGGCCTCACAACTTATACAGAAAGTGGCACTTCCCCATTATGTCCTGCGAGCACAGCAGCCGAACTGGATGTGAACTTGATGTAAGCCCACTGTCACGACTTTACAGTGTCAGTAGCAAAGCATGTTCCTCAAACCTCCTGCAAAATCCTGACAGACTGAAATAAATCACTATAAATGGACTTATCCATATCTTAATACAGTAACAAAACACAAATAGAACTCTGCGGTAAAGAGAGAGTGAGGTCTGTGAGCTCCTTAACCCGTTCAGCAGAGGACGAAATCACCCACTATTATTGTTTTGAAAGCAACATGCTTGTGTTACTGGCACACATGTTGGACTTCACACTACTGTCGTGGTCAGTGTGAACAGGTAAAGCTGGCGTAATGAGGGGTCTTCTAAACAACATGTAGAGTCTGTCTAAAAAGGGCTTTTTTCTCACACCCCCTGCCCTCCAATGCCAAGATTTTATCACAACACTCCAGCCAAGAATATGTTTGGGCTGGTAGATACTGTATATCCAGATGGCTGCAGGTGACAAGTTGTCTAATGTTTAATCGGTGGCCAGGCCAGGCCACCTGCCCCACATGGCTGGAGTTTGGACCATGTTGACTAATAATGTAGGTCATTCTGCTACTGTGTTTGTGTTTTACATGCTTTCAAGTTGACCTGAAACACCAGCGTTCCCCCTCGGTTTTTTTGGATTTTGATTTTTTCCAACCAGTTTCTGTGTGGGATTTAGGTTTCAGCTTCCAACAAGTTGTTTTACAGAAGGTCCCCTGTGTGTGCCTGTTTTGTTCCTACACTCTACAGGCTTCTCAAAAATGGCTACCTCAACCATCCTGGAAGAAAAGAGGAAAAGAAGTGCAAAGGAAACAGACTTCAAAAGCATGTAGGAGGCACAGCGAGCCGGAGGAAGGGAGGGCAGAGCGGGACTGAGACGTTTTAACAGGGGAGAGCTAAAGTTAAGACATTTCTTGTAAATTCCTCAGCCTCACTTTTTATTTTTTTAGGTGTTCTTGAATCCATTCCACAACAGGCCAATATTTCCCGCTCTCCTTCTGATTGTTATCTTGTCTCGCTCCCTCGCTCCCTCTCTTTCGCCTCGCTAAAGAGGAGGACCCCCCCCCCCACCATGACCCCC
>JAPQRN010000016.1:15982699-15997509 GCA_037367275.1 Coranthus polyacanthus | reverse complement strand
TTAATTAAGTGGATACATTGAAATAGAGCAAAAGAAGCTGCCATTTCTGTTATTTATGATTCCTTGACCACTGAAACCCCCCTTTCCTGTCACTCCCCCTGCTCCCGCTTGGTTCAGGAGTATTTTTGGAACTTAATGAAAAAAGAAATCTGAACCGCTTACCCTTAAAAGGCATGTCTGGGTCAGCTGGGTGGAAACTTGTGTTATTAACATCCTTAACATTTTCTATGCGAGTGGGTCATCAGTGATCATAAGCATGCGTGTGTTCGGTGCTGTGTACAAGCGCAGGAATGCTGTGGGTTGGGGGACTCGAAGGGAAGGAGGGTGGGCTAGCAAGCAGACCTACGTCTACAGGAAAGGAGGGGGGTCAGGGGCATATTTGGCATATTTCAGGAGCCATTCCAGTCTGGTTCAAGATGCATTCTTCTTTCTAGAGATCAGACAGACAGACAGTGATCAAGAAAGGGAATGAAAGGTGAACATCACGCTCTACTTCCCATCTGTCTTGTGATGATGTTGGTGGAAGGCGGCACTGATTACACATAACTCTTAGATGGTCAAGTTCTGTTTTGAATGAGGAAGCCAAAAAGCCACAAACACAGGTGGTAATGAGATATGAAAATACCACCTTGTGCCACCTACACACTGACACAAATGTCTCACCTCAGTAATATCCATAAAAGGCTGAATGTTGAACCAAAGTCCTTCACCCAGCAGCAGGGTTTGTGTGTCTTGGGTACCATCACTAGCATTTAATGAATGTTTATATGCTCAGAACTGTAATATGTCTCTTTCAACCTCTCTTCCGTGGCATTATAGTTACCGCTTCTCTTCCCTAGAATTTATGATGTTTTAGCCTGTTATTTGCAGTCAGATGGCTACTGACTGACGTGACAGTGGTTGGCAGGAGTTCATTGTGGTGGTACCAGTCCAAGGCTCAGGAGAAGTCGGGTTCATCCCGAGGTCGCGAATCAGTGCCGAGGGCCCAGTTGGTGCTGAAATGTATTCGTAACCAGCCCAAACTTCTAGATTAAATCCTATGTATTCGAAGCTCAAAGCAAAATGTCTTTTAATTCAGACATTTTTTTGGTCACACAAAGCTCTTATGTGCTTTCTCACACCAAACTAGACTAATTAAAAAGCAAAGCGTTCTGTCACCATCCTTTTGGAAAGACACTTATTGTTCTGCTGCTCATGCTGCTGTTTGTGGTCCCATAGTCTCCTTTCCATCAACACAATCCTGGTGCTGGGTTCTGGGCAGATGATAGTGCCAGTTCAGAGTTGGTTCAACTTTCAAAACTTCAAAGAACTGGTCAGTTTTTCAACAAGCTAGAGAGCCACTGTAGAGACATGTCATTATGTCACTGTACGCATCGGTGTCTCCGCTTTTCCAGCAATGCTAATGCCAACTTTTAGCACTATGGTTGGCATTAGCATTGCTGGAAATTGTGTTTTTTTTTTTTTACTATTCTTTATTGTCCAAGTGCCAGTTTAGGCACTTTGGTGGAAAAGGGTTACCATAGAAACAACCAAATTTGTGCGATGTCAGAAAAGTACAAGATACCAAGGACTGCCCACACCTTTTGCCCAATAGAAAACCAAAAAAGGAGAGCAGAGACAAGTCAAGTTGAGCTGCAAGACTGTGAAGTTGTGAGTGAACAAGCAAGAGGCCAAGTGAAAAATAGTTTGGTGACAGAAGCAGCAGGCCACCTGTAAAACATGACTTTTATAATGATCCCGAGCTGTGATTTATCTGTTCTGTTCATTGAGAGAAGACATAAAGGGGAGAATATAAACGTAGAAGGGATCTGAGCATCTTTTCAGGACTCAAGGGTGTACAGACACTTGCTAATAGTTATGGGGTCTCTGCAGGGTTAGGGCAGTTCTTGTGAAGGTCAAATTTCCTGGTCTCATCCTTCTTTTGTCCTCGTCTCAGCGACAACACATGCCAGCAGTAGCTCTCTTTCTCTTAAAGAGAAGGTGAAGAAATTTGGCACCGTAATGAGAAAAGGAGGAAAAGAACATGGATTTCTGCTCTGGACTTTCACATGCGCCTCGTTTACAAATGAAAAGTGGCAGCTTTAAGCCAGTTGCCAGTACCTTTACCTCAACTGTATGTAGGATACACACACTGTCACATGCACACACACACTAACACACTCCTGTCTGACCTGTTCTAAGCTTTGGATCTACAGGGCGGCTCTCAAAATAAAATTCCTCCTGCAGATTATTTTTCTTGTGATCAGAAAATATACATGTTCTCAGTGAGAGGAATGTTCGGACGCCATGGCAACCTGGCTATTGCTCACTTCCCCCTCTTCAGTTTCTCTCGTCCTCGGCTGTTTTGTCTCCTGTGCCCTCTTTCTGCTTGTTCACTTTATGTTTTGTTTTTTTTGTGCTTTTACTTGTTTCCTCCATAGTCAGTTCTTTCTGTTTTTCTTTTTTATAAACAGCCTGTTTGTTGTTAAGACCCTCATGTGTCTTCATGGCTGATATTTTCTTTGTCCCTGTCTCCCCCCCCCACCTCCGTCTGTCAAAACTAAACCGGTGAGATGTTTTTAGTTTCCACAGGCATCCCACCCTCATTTCATCCATCCATCCGTATATTAGCATGTCTGGTTTTAGTGGCTTTCATCATTGTGGTGCTGATGCATGCAGACCCCGACTGCTCGGCTATTTTCAGCCTCTTTTCCCTCCTCGCTACCCTTTTCCCCTTTTTTCTGCTTTGGTTTTAATATGGAGGAGGTCTCTGCACGGCTGCCTTTTATAAAGGGCAGCTGAGGGCTGGGTTGGCTGGTTTTCCCCTTCATGCCATGCTTCTGCAGCTCCTTCTCATGCTAGCTGTCCCGACCAGGGGAAGTGAAGCAGCAAAATACGAGCCATAAAAATAGGCAGAATCTTAAAGTGCAGCTTACAGAGACATACTTGAAACCCTTTCATGTCTGAGTGTGTTTTCACATCTGCACTTTTTAGTAGAGGTTGACTGAATAATCAGCACCAATAGGAGGATTTACAAACTATCAGTATCAGGAGAAATTGGCTTCAGCAGCAGCCGATGGATGGGCATCCTCCACCAGTCACGTGGGGATGTTTGAACCTACTAGTATGCTAATAGAACAGGTTAAATGGTGTAATTACACAGTAAATGCACTCCGGTGCGACCAAAACAACCGCACTGAGACGAACTCTGGAGCAGTTCATTTGTGATCCGACCTTGATTCCACTGTTGCATTCTGGGACGTGGTAGGGCGCACAAACAGCAGCACCTTACTTAATAGTAGCAGTTAGCGGAGAATGACTCTCACATAGAAATATGCATTAGTCCTGAACACAAGACCTTCTTCCTGTATTTATGTTCTCCCTCCCACCAATAAGAGGAGTGAACGTTCTCACGTGGTTCGGGTTAGATTTTTAGGGTTGCATTTTCCTCTGTTGGGTCTTTTAGCATTAGCTCTGGTTCTTGAACTGGTTCTGTTCAGGATTCTTGGAATTGGTAGCATCTAGTGAACCAACCCACATTTCCACCACTGGAGCAGAACCATTACAGGACACATCATCAATGGAGGGCGTTGTACAATCCTCAGCACAGCTATTTTTTTGAGTTTCAGTATTCCTACATTTTTCCACCACTCCACTCTTTCTGAGATGTCTTGTTGTTGTCTTCTCCATATTTTCTTTCCAACCTGTATCACATACACGCTGATGTTGTCACAGTTCGCAACTTTACATGTTATGAAGCAATTTAATTTTGGTCAAAATAGTTCAAAATTAGATGTGTAAACTGGAACAGCAGCTGCTCCCTGTTGGAAAAGGAGGTGGAAAAGGACTATGTGTGAAAAGAAATCAAACTAAGTCAAAAATGCTCCAAGTTTACAAACTTAACTGATTTGTACCAAAGCAAACCAACCTTAGGTGTGAAAACACCCCTAGTTTTGTGTAGCTCTAGTAGTCGTACTATTATGTTATAAACAGTAACAAGCAGCAAATTCTCTCATTTTAAGAGCTGGGGCCAAAGAATGTTTGATAAATCATTACTTATTTATTGAGCATAGTGACTAACTGACTTACCATATTGGCACTACAGCTTAGTGTCAGATATCTTGAGTCACTGAACCATCTCTGAATAAACCTAAACACACTGGGCTGGTGCCGACACACTTTCCCATTTGCTTAGACTGAAGCAAATGAACAAACACATCCACTAAGACTTTGTGCGAGTCATTGGCCTCCCTCTGCTGCCCTTCAGTCCTTTTCTCTTCCTTGGTACGTGCGTCACTTTATGGCCAGGTCAGCTAACATTTGGGTAACTGTATGTCGTTTAACAAAAGAGCCATTTAACCAAAGTTTGGTGATTTTTATGCTTTCATTGCCGGCTGATTTAGAGTCCCAGTATGCACTCATCAAATAACTTACTTCTAACTGGTAATAAAAGGGATGGCTGGCTCAACCTCAGACACAGCAGCCATACAGGAGTCCCATAATACTCTCTAGTCCCTGAGTGGCTCGTTTGTGCACTGTGTAACATTGTGGAATACCAGGCATTTTTTATGATCCAGCCTTCAGCCGGCTCCCTCTAACTTTCTCCCAGCGTCTGGGGTTATTTGTGAAGCTAAGTCGGTCTGGCCATCAAGGCCCCCCACCTTCTGTTTGCCTGTTGAGCAGAATATTTAAACATTACTTGTTATCTGTTGATCATAAATAGGTTATAGACTGTATGTGGAGTGAAGTCTGTGGGTTGTTCCGCACAACGGTTTTATCGGGGACATTTTAACTTCTAACTCCTTGAAAATGTTTTTCATGTTTCAGAATAGTTTAACTTTTAGGAATACACACTGGCCAAGCTCAGGGATTAGCTGTGTATGTTTGACACGTGACAGTTGAAGCTTCAGTTCGCACAGTTGAATTCTGTAGAAAAAGCATTTGTCACTTCCTGAAAATGATCTCAGTGGAATTGTAGTCCTTTTTTGGAAGGCGAGAAAATACATACTAACGGGGAAGATGACTTCAAGAACACATGGCAAACAATGAAAATGTACAAAAGCACAAATTTAGTTTCTCCTGATTTAAATTTTGGATGCACCCATCCTGAAATTCTGGGCCATTACCAATGTGTAAAACACAAAATAGTGTTTTTAGTATCTGTTATGTCTGTTTAAGTGGTGATGAATATATAATTTAAGCAATTTGTTGTAAATATGTGTCATTTTAGAGAAGGTATGAGTAAGTAAATCATGGGGACAGAAAAGTCACTGCATAACAGGAACAGCCATGTACATTTTCAGGTCATGATGCCCTGTTTCAGCTTTTATATACACTGTATCTGTGTGTGCGCCCTCTTTGCATGTCCTTGACAAACAGGCCTACCACATGTGGTGGTGTGTTTTGTCTGTCTGCTTAGACAAGGGTACACCAGAGCTCGATGCCCGTAGCAAAGAGCGACTCTCGGCCACCCACTTGGAGAAACGCTGTGCTTTTTAACTTTTTCTTTTCCTGCTGTTCTTCTTTAACTTTGTCTTAAGCATTTCCATTTTGCCTCTCTCATCCCCTTTTTTTTTTTTTTCTCCGTCATTCCATCTGTTCCTCTGCCTCCCTTCCTCTTTCTCTCTCTAGGTGTGGACTGTGGCGAAGAATGCGGTTAAATTAGTGTTTTATCTCTCCTGCCAGCCAGCTGCATCTGCACTCCCGGCCGTGCCAAGCATTTTGAGACACAATTGACCTTAAAAGGAAACAATAGCGGCCTATCAATTCTGCTCTGCCAGTCAAGGAATGGCTCACTCCTGCATGGGCAGGGTCTAGCTTGCACACAACACAAGGAAGTGTTTAGAAACTGAACTTTGAGACGGCTGGGAAGTAAGAAAGGCTCAGTAAAGACTTTCTTGTTATTTTATAGGTGTATACTGTGTGTACAGGGCCGTAGCCAGGATGTTAGAAATACCAGGGGCACTGGTCTGAATCCTCGACAACAGAGTTGTATTCTACTCTGACTGTTTTAACCAGACACCCAAAAGAAAGTAAAAATAACTTGTTTTCATATTTTAATTATTTAGTCAGTGGTTCTATTACAATACCACAAGTTGCTGCATGCATAAAACAACGAATTCACAATATGTACTATATTATCGTCACTCCCTTATCTATTAGCATACAGTATCGGCATTGATTAGTTGTTTGGTGTATCATCAGGCCCAGTTATTGTAGTACCATTTGAAAAAAACACACAATGAAAGCGTGTATTTTGCTTTGTAACATGAACATACAGCTACAGTACAGATCAGTCCTACTTGAAGAAGAAACCGTTCGCTTGTCTGTTGCAGAATCGTAGAGGTGACAGACTTTGCTCGCGCGTTGTGCCATCTCAGTGAAAAAATGTGAAAATGTTTCACCTTACACTGTCAAGAGTTGTCAGAATTACCATCCTTCCAATTACTGCAAAACACCACACTGTAGGTAAATGCACACCTGGAGGAAAATGTTGATTTTGCACAATATCTGTATTGGTGTGGATAAGGCCTTAGACTGCAGATCCTTAATGTCAATGTCTTATTTAGTTTTAGCTTCAACTAGTGGTTTTGACCTTTACAGACTCAGATTTTGCCCCGAGGCTTTTCTTTTTTGTCGAGTAAGTAAATGAAATGAAGCCAAGAAAGGTGTTGTGTGACATGCTAGTTGTCATATTACTGTCGTCTAAATGAAAAATAGTCTCCCATGTGTCTGTGTGTTCAGCGTCAGCAGAGTGTTAAAGTCTAAGCAGTTGTTTGCAGAACAGGGAGGGCTGGAAGTCATTAGTTATTAGGACAGGTTTTGCAGGTTCTGTCACGGTGAAATCAAAGAGCTGGATGGTTTTCCATCTGACAGCTCATCAGGCTCATAGACAAAATTGTTACTCCACCTTTGCTGCTTTGCAGGAATGCAAACAGCCGAAGACGGAATGCTGCTTTCAGTTTTCAGTGGCAGCAGATTGAGAAATCCATGTCCTGCTCAGTTTCTTTCTGGTGCTAGCTCCTGTTTTAGCTGCTTCTGTCCACTATGTTCTGGGTCTTTTCTTTCTGTCTCTCCCTGTCTTTCTTCTGGTCCTCCGTCTTTCTCCCGTGTCCTTCTCTCTGTCTTCTCTCTGCCTCTCTCTAGGCATCCTGTTCACTGTGTTTGATTTGGGCATTCCTTTCCTCCCCAAGCAGACAAAACAACCCCAGACCTCTCTGAACTGCAACCCCCAGTGCATGCACACTCACATGCGTGCGCACACACACACACACAATCTCCCCTTTGCTAATCACTCACAGGAAATGGGCTCCCATGCAAACGAGGCCCGCCTGGCCGGTGGAACCCAGGAAAGACGTTTTCAGGCCTCGAAATGTTCTCCGTTTCCTCTCTTGTTTTACGCGACGTGGTTCCTCTGTCCCTTTCTTTTGACACTGCTTTTCCACGCTCCATTTGAATGCATCCATTTCACTGTGAAACATTGCCTTTCAGAACAGCTAATGGACACACAGAGAGTTTCTCCTCCACAACAGCATCAAGGAATTCAACGTCCTTCATGCTATACTGTATGTAACAAAGCCTAGATAATGTATGGATGGTCAGTGAACATAGGCATCTGCACATATTACATTCGTAGTCAGGATGCACGATTTGGTCGTGACGTCGTATTTGCTATTAAAGAAAATGCACAGATTACTGAACCATGTGGCTGTTAGGTTGCCTTACGTGCATTTATCTCTCTGTGACTTCACGTGTACTGTGTGTGTTTGCAAAGTCTAATCTTAAGTGTTTGCATCTTATCAGCAGCCTTCCATTGTGTATGTGATAAAGGTGCACTCTAAGATACACATTACATGATTAAATGTTTATGCAGAATCAATACATGGATTTCTGACTTGTGTAACCCATCAGTCTTTGCAGTTTCAGAAAAGGGCCTTCACTAAATAGTGGCACAACCACTGAATGTCAGTGATGTGTGGGTTGCAGTCAAACTATTTCCATGCAAAGATAGGGTCTCGCTGTCTCCGTTAAAGAGTAAGTCACCACATTGGTGTCAGAAGTGAAACCTTGAAATGACGAGACCTACCCTACCTTTTGCCATTTTCATTTTACAAAAAAAAGTTTTAAAGTCCAGCCTACTTCAGTGCAGTGCCATCATCATGCTTTCAAATCTCAGAGAAGTAAAGGAAATGTGTGGCTGTCTGTGGGTCTCTAAATTGTAGAAAATCATGAATTGAGGCACCATTCAGGACGAAGACGTGTTAAACTAATATCAGTAAAAAACAGGTTTTAATGATGGGGACGTACTGTAGGTCGGGCTGTAAGAAAATATCACTACATTAGAGTACTGTGATGTTATGTTTTGTGATACTGTATCACTACTCCAACAATCGTTGGTTCATTTTGTGTTGTGGTTAAACCTCTGACTGCTACATAAAGGCAGATCCCACTCTTCTGATTAAATAAAATAGTAAACCGGCTTAATGCATACCTGATCTTTATTCTTTATAGTTTTCCTAACATTGGATTTAAAAATCACAATATGTCTTGCTTACAGTATCGCAGTATATTGACTCATAACCCCCGTGTCATGATGCATATCCTATCACCAGATTCTCGATAAGACACAGACACTCTCGGAAAGATCTTCACCTTCACACTGACTGTTCAGGTTCCTTATTTACCGCTGTTTGTTGTCAACACTGATACTGGAACTGCTGGTTCGGTTTTTAGGTTTTACCCCAGAACAAGGACAAAATGAAATGGAAGAATTGTTTTGTGTTCTGAAGCCCCTTCGCCATATCATGTTCTTAACGAACTTAGAAGCACATTTGGTGAGTAACTGGTGATGCCTCTGTGTTCTGCAGCCAAACCTTTTTCAGACGTGGCAGATCTGCTTCTTTTGCTTTTTTAATCACGCATCCAGTATCTTTTTATGGTTTTTGTTTGGTGTTGGACTCTCCACATTGTCTGTTGCTGTTTGTTCACGCAAAGATACCAGATAATTAGATAACTTTATGTTTATGTAATTGTGACCGGCCTATTCATCAGGTCTCTTGATGATGCACACAAAAAATGCTGTGAGAAAAAAAAAAAATCTGCGTAACCGAGCTGAAGGCGGTCTGGTCCCGGCCTGAGAAAAGTGCCAGCTCACACAGTTTCAGCGCGTCCTGCTGAGTAACCTAATGAATCCTTTCTAACCTGACCTGATGCTGTGTGCGTGAGGGGAAGCGAGTGGGAGCGAGGGATGAGAAGCAGACAGCTGTTTTCAGTTGTGTTTGGTTTCGGGGTTGGCCAACTGTCTGAATGAATAGCTGTGACTCCCCCCCACCCCCCACCCCAACAACACACACAAACACAGACAAACATGTGGTCTCTGGTCACTGGGCTATTTCACATCTCTCTGGTTACTAAAAATGTCTCGAATCACATTTTGCGACATGCTGTAAAGTCACGTATTTTAATCATAGTTAATATTTGATGACACAGCGCACAGACAGCTGTGTTTGTACTCAGCAGATTTATGTATTCGGTTTAGTGCAGTGTGGATGTAGCGTGAGAATGTCAGATGATTCAGCAAAATCTGTATGTTGATAATGTTCTGCTGCTTTCATGTATCTAACATGATGTTGACGGCTGCAGCAGCACTGTCTCACTCTAACAGAACATGCTGTAGGAACAAGGAGCTAAGAGTGACAGGAGCAGCTAAAACACTGATGTTCTCTGTCCATCACAAGCTGCTTACAGTGCCTGTTGAGCACTACCTCCATAGTTTTACCCCAAGTAAAGAGAAATCTCTTCAGGAACAGTTGATGAGCTGTATTGTCAGCTTTTGCCCTTTCCTTCCCTGTTTAAAGTCTACTTTCTCTCTGGTCTTACAGCTTCTGAAACAAATTAGTTCTCATCAGCATACAGTGTAACGTCACCAAAATCACTCCACACATCAATGGTCTCCTGTCGGTCTGCAAATCTGTTGTCATGTAATTATTGCAGTAAAACCAACAGGAGACCACTGATGTGCGAAGTGATTTTGATGACTCTACATTGTACTGTGGAGTGAAGTTATTGAATGTTTTGTGATATCTCTTTTCGGTGTTGCACTTTGTAGACCTCCCTGAACACTCGTCTCACAGCCAGCTGCACTTGGAGATCAATATTATTTGTCCAGCTCGGAGGACGGCTCCTTTTAAAGAAAGTTTGTAGTTTGTTGTCTGCATTACTACAGCTGGAAAGAGGCAACGCTTCATTATGTGTTATTCCGCTTTATTTTTTTGATCCCAGAAGTATGACTCTGTGAATGTCGTTCCAGCTTGTGCAGGAATGGATTTTAAAAATTGGAGAACAGTTTCACACATGGCTGCGCTACTTGATTTAAACGATTTCAAATGTTTTCAATAATGTACAAATTCAGAGAAATCTGTCATTTTATTCAGTGTAATGGCCCGTTTCATTTGGTTGCCCGTCAATGGTGTCGTATCTCCTTTACAGGGAAACTTGATGAAGCTATTTCATTAGAATGAAATGACATAATGTGAATATACGTCATTAAACATAATGTGAATAAAGTTAATTACCTTGCCTGTAAACACTGCCACAGTCAGGTCAGATAGCATTTCATTGTCAATGATTAAAACAACTCCCATGATCCCATGCCACTTCATGACATCATCAAGCTGTGTTTTGTTACTGCTTTGACTGACAGACGCCTAGTGGCAGAGATTAGATAGTGTACGCTTAAGAGCAATGGCTCATTCTTGAATTAGTGCTGACGGATAAATCCTACATCATCATCGTGGTAATGGGAAAGACTGCCTGAATCACAATCAGTAAGAAAAAATATTCTCTTTGCCGTCAAAATACTGACCCCTCTAGAAGGTCCACTGCCAGATGCTGAAAAGAAACATTAGTTTTTAAGGTTAACTTTGTTTATTTATCGCAAATCATATCTTCATCACAATATTGAACTATGTTATCACACATTGCAGATTTTCCTCATATCATGCAGGTCCTGAATATATGTTGTTGGCCAAGTTAATTTGTATGTACGGTTTAGGCCTGCACAAAATTTGCAATGTGCAATAGCTGTGAGAATGATGTCAATGTCTTGAACTGACCTCACAGTCGCCACCAAATTGACACCAGTTAATCTGAGGGGAGGTGACGGCGAGCTGCGGCTTCATCTGAATGGCACCTATAAATGAAATGATTCTTCTTATTTGTTCTTCACTCTTGTTCACAGTGCGATGAGGATGGAAGTAGAGTTTATCGGTCAGCACTAGTACAGTTCTGTGTGTACTGCTTACAGTGTACAGGAATGTTCCCCTCTCCTTCGGCCCCCCTCCTCTTCCTCATGTCTCCCCCTCCCTTCGCTTCCCCTCTCATCCTTTAAATTCAGTCCAGACTTCAGTCTTAAATCTGGATTCTCTGTGCTTAACCAAACATATGGAATGCTACTGTAATGGAATGCTCCAAGTCTGGCTTGTTTTCTGTGTGTGTGTGTGTGTTTTGAAGCAGATGAGAGCTTCTGCAATGATGATGATTATGATAATGGTGCTTGTGTGTTTGTGTGTGTACCAGTGCCTCCCCAGAGAACTGAATAGAGCCTTCTGTTGTCGTGGCCAAACACTGCTTGTCTGCTCATGCATGAGTCTATTGCAAAGCCTCCGAATGCGTCCCATATCTGAGCAGTTAGCTCATTCTTAGCCTGTTAGCTTGACTGTGAACCATCTCCCCCACAGTGACTGCATTGTGAGCCAGGCCGCAGGCTCGAACCGTTGCCAACTGCCAAACATAACGACGCTGAAAGAAGGATGAGCGTGTGTCTTGATATTATGTCGACCAGAGAGTCCAGTTTTATTAACCTCGTGCACTCTCTGTGTTTTTAACCACAGGATGGAGACTCTGCAGGGAGGAGCTTAAAGTGCCAGACTAAAGGATGCGTTTAAAATGTAAGTTATGCCTTTTGGTAAATTTGATCTGTCCAGTGTATATGTACATCTACAGGATGTCTGCAGGTCATAAGAGCCTGCAAAAGTCATCAAATCACTTCAATAAAAAGCTTCAAAAGTCCAATGATAAGAAGCAATATATTATAAAACATATACAGGCTTCCCTTGGTGTAAAATGAGCTAAGGGATAATATAATGATTTATATAGCACCTTTCAAAACAATGTTACAGAGTGCTTTAAAATAAAAACTATACATTTAAAACATAAAAGAATAAACCAAAAAAAACATACAAGCTGAACACATTATAAAGCACATCTCAATTTGTCACATGCTTTTCAGATATGACACAATCCGATATCACAACCCCCCCCAGATACTGTCTAGATATTGTCTATCTAGCCACTTTTACACAGATGAGGCCGAAGCAACAGGATAAAATACAACTGTGGCGGGACAAATGAGACTGTGGCAGGCTGCCATCCTTGTGATATTTCTGAGGTGATGAAAGCAGGATTGAACCACTGATGTAACATGTTTGTCTCAGCTGAGGATTTGATCAAAGATCACACCGGGATTTCTGCACTGCTGGGTTATTGAATGGGACAGTGAACCAACTCTGTTTGATGTTTGGGTATCTGCACTCTCACGACCCATCAGTATCTAAGAAGATTAAGGAGAATTCCTGGCTTTCTGAAATCTAGACACACCCTGTCACAGCTGAGGTAGGCGTGAGTACATCAGTTCATTCAGCGTCAGCATTAGAAATATTTCACATTCCATGCCCTTTCATTTCCTCTGGCTCCCTTCATTTCTTCCTCTTCCTCCACCTCTTCTTCCTCTTCTTCTTCTCCACCTCTTCATCCTCCTCCTTCTGCCCACCTTTCCTCCCTTCCTCTCCCCCACCTCTTAACCTCTTCCGCCCCTCCTCCTCTCTTTGTGAGTCTGTTTCCTGTTGGGCACAAACGCCGGCGCCGTGCTTCCTTCCCCATAGCCCTGAAGTCACACAGGAGTGGCACATATATACAGTACATATACACTGTACTGTATATATTCAGATGCATAAATGTTCACACTGCTCTCTGGGATAGCGGCGGTTGTGTGTTTGTGTTCAATCAGGCCAGGTTATTCAGCAGAGACACTTAAGTGTGTTACTGTCTTACTACTTTACTGTCTGCTCACACCATTTAGGGTCAATATGTGGCCAAGGCGGGTTCTGTGCATTTACATTCGTTTATTATTCCGGATGCTAGTTCACATCCTGCTTGAGCTGAATTCATCCTAAATAGTCTGGAACTAAGAGAGACCATGAAAACCGACAGTAAAACAGGAAAAGGAGCTTCTCTAGCCAGTGTCCTGCCAAGGTTTACTTGGAGTTAGCGTTTTTTATTATCAGGATATGAGGAATGTTAGCAATTAATTTAGTTAAAGTGCAAATGTGCAGGAGCCATGCTTTTTAATCTCTGCAGTGAGTTATTCATGTCAGAACCTTGTAGACTCTTAAATTCAAAAGTCCTGTTTAGTGCTGCGTGACTAACCACTGCAGCACTAAACAGAAGTGTGGAACAGAACTGCTGTTCCAGTGAAGTGCGCTGTTGCACACATTTCCACGGTCAATAGAATATGGTCAAATCTCATAAAATGTATGTGTTTTGTGTAAAATAGAAACCAGCAATTCTGAATTATTTTCACTGTAATCAGGGGAACATGTGGTGATTATCACAGCATTATCACAAACTGTTATGTGTAAAAGTTTAGTCAGGAAGGAAAACCATATTTCTGATTAAAAAAAAACAAAAAAAAAAAACTTAAAAGTGAATCATATTTGCCTCCAGCACATGGGAGGGTTAATGTCATGTCAGTCTGTGTGATTATATAACACCGAAAGGCTGCAATTTAATTAAATAAAAAATGTGCAAGTGTGAACGTGACAACTTATCCTCTGTTTGTGTGCAGAGTGCAGTCTGCTCATTATTCACACCAATCAGTCTGTGTTTAGGCAGTGAAGCTTGTGCAGTATATGGTCACATGACTATCCGAGATGCCGTTCATAGGTGAAACAGGCAGGCTGATCTGAAAACGCAACCTGATCTGAACTCGGTCGCCATGACTTTATTTCCTGAACAACAGGAAAACATGTCACTCAGACTTGAGCAGGTTAAAGTTGACAAACTGAACACTTGGGATACAACATCTGTCATTACAATCAAAGTATGAAAATGCTTCCCCGTGTTAATATTCTAAAGTTTAGCCTTTCTTCACCCTTCAGGAATTATCAGGATACTCTTCCAACTGGCAACATTATCAAATTATATGCCATGATGAATATTGATATCAATACGGAAAAGCATAGTGATCATATTTTGTTCCGTGTCACCCAGCCCTACTTCATCATGCTCTTCTCTAATATACAGCTCCATCATTTCACCTCCTGCTGCTTCTCTCGCTTCCTCCTCCTCCTCCTCCTCCTCCTCCCTCCATCACGCAGCCAGTTGCTGCATTCCTGCTGCAGTAATCCACTCTGGCAGGTACCTGCTCCGCATTCTGTGGAGTCACTCCCCTCATCGGCTCAGTTTTTCTCTCTAGTCATTCTTTCTATCGCTCTGTCTTTCTTTGCCTACCTGGCATTATTACACATATTTTGCTCAGCCTTGCTGCTCTCTCTCCTTCTCTCACGCTCTTCTTTCTTCCTCATCAGAGCGTCTCCGAGGTCTCCATTCAGCCGCAGCGGGCAGCTAATGCCAAGGCTCAGGCTGATGAAGCACTGCCAAGCTCTGCCAGCCGAGCTTTGTGAGTTTGTGTGTGTGTGATCTCAAGCAACCAGGCAGAAGGCTGAAGGGCTGTATGTTAAGAGCTATTGACGCGCTGTGAATTGACAGGCAGT
>JAPQRN010000016.1:15950064-15978203 GCA_037367275.1 Coranthus polyacanthus | reverse complement strand
ACAAAGATGCCATTACCTTCAATAACACACTATCCCAGGATGTATTTGGTTTTATGTGTGATATAAATAAAAGACATTGAAAAAGTCTTTAGCCAGAAGTGACCATATTTGGACAAAGAATCTTATTAACAGAGCAATAATTTCCTCAAGGACCACCAGTCCTCTTACTAGAGGGTCCAAGTAAAGTGACTGAGACCAGAATGACTCCTGGAAAAACATTTTGACTCAGCATTTCTAGAGAGAAGATGCCGTTTTTTTTGAATGGGAGTCAATTGCAGGCGGGATTTTTGTGGAGGCAGAATCTAGCGGCCATCAGTGGTACTGTATTACACGTTAAGATACTTCCACAGTGGCTTCAATTTCAAGCCGTGGTTGTTGCCACTCAGGAATATTTCAGCACAAAGGGATGTTGCCCTGACAGGGAGACAGCATCTGCTTAGCCGTTATTGTGGTGTTGTGGTTAACTTCCATGTCCTCACCCATAAACAAATCTATTTTTCTACCCGAGAGGACGTTTTGTTTACCCACTATCTCACCACATTTCAATACTTATACTGTAAGTGGTCATTTCTTCCAGGATCTTTAGGAAAAATACAAAGAGAGTAGGTATTCCCATCCCGTTTCAGCTCACTTTAACGAACCAGCTACATGACCTCAGTTCCTTATCCGTTTTTCTGCTGAAATGCAACACTGCCTTTCATTTCTTTACAGTTTTTCCAGAAGCGGTGCAAAACTGAAAGGGTGAAAGAAACGAGGGGGGAAAAAAGTTACATGACAGCACAGGAAACGACAAACCGAACATTATGGGATGCCGGTTTTCTCTTTCTTGGAAAAAGGGAAAAATGCAGGCCAAGCATCAGGTCTCCACCATCTTGTGGCTTCCAGCGCTGCGCCAGCATCCATCCACTGCTGTCGTCCCTCCTCACAGACGCACTGTATTTGTCACACATTCATATGAGCAAACGGGCTCTAACCCCCTACATGAAGATGCGGTTGAGGCATTTTGATTGGACTCGGGCCCTTTATTAACAACCGTTTATGAGGCAGAAGAGCTTCAAACCCATACGTTCCAACCCAACGTCAAGTGCAAGAGAGAGGGTTTTTTTTTTTTTTTCTTTTTCCTTCTCCTTCCTTCTCTTTTTCATGGTGAGAACAGAATGTACTGAGTGCAACAGGCAGGCAGGAAGAGAGTGGCTAAAGCCCTAATGATATGGTGTATGATTGTAACCTTGGTGTGTGTGTATGTGTGTTTGAGAGAAAGCAAGCGGACTGGATGGACCTCTTCTACAAAGTTTTACTTCCAAATCCTTTTTTGCCTCAGACAAACTGAAGCTCCTCTGGTTTTTATATTCTTTTGTCCTTTCCCTTCCTCCTGCATCCCCACTACGCATCAATATCTCTCTCTCCCACTGCATCTTTCTCTGTCAGTAGCTGTCTTTCCATCAGCATATTGTGATGTACCTTTTTGAAATATCAAAATAGAACAGGTTGATGGAAACTGCAACATTTCCAAAAAAACGTCCTCAATTTCACAAGAAAAGTTTTTGCAGTTGTTAGAGGTTGTTTTTTTTTGCCTTTTTCAAAAAAAGAGTTAATGCACTTCAAAGAAAATGGAAACACCTTTCCTGAGTAGGTTCTGGAAGATCGAACGTTTAACTCCGCTCCTAAAGAAGAAGTTGTTTTAGATGGAAAGCAGCAGCTGAATTCCACAATCTAATAGGACTTCGTTCACATTCGTTTCACATTTATATTGAAACTTGACTATGGTGTGTTGACCCTTGTTTGCCATTTTTAAGTTATAGAGCACCTTGTGAAAAAGGCCCATGACTACCTCAGACACTGACAAATTCTCGGGTGCCAGAGTCATACAGTTTTTCCCCTGTTTTCTTAAATTTACGTTACCTTTAGAGTTTAGCCTCTGACATTTATTAGCTTGAAGTGCGTCCAGACAGTAGTCAAATCTAAACCCTAAATTCTCTTGATCCACGTGTTTAGAGTGGACTAAAGCAAACATTGTTATATTCTTACTGGGTCTTGGCTGTAACACCCAGACAATGGCCTGGTTACGAACGGGTTTTTTCAGGGAGTCGGCCTTGGAGAGCCTGTCAGCGGCCTGGTTAAGAGCAGGCGAGGCAGAGCGAGGGACTGTCAGTGGCCTGGTTAGTCTGTCAGTAGGAATGCGTCTGGATAAAAGGGGTCAGTTTCCCTGCCTCACAGCTTCTACCCCCCTCCAAGTTTTTTGTAATTTTCAAAGCACAGAAGGGGGAATGGAACTGTGTACAATTTGAGCAGAACACCTCAGCAACCTCCTCCTGCTCTACTTCCTGCCTCCTTTCTCCCTGTTCTTTCAAACATGCCTTAATAGCTCCACACATTTTTGCTTTTATGCTGCAGAGTTTTGGAGGGAAGTCGTAAGATCACATAAGCCGTCTCAGTTGTGAGCTGCCAGGTGTCCAGGTAGATCAAACTCACGGTTAAGTCTAAATACAGATTCCCTAAACTCCCATCTCGTTGTCACCCTAATGTTCCTCCATCCTTTTTTCTTTCTCCATCGCCGCGTTTCCTTTTCTCCACCACCATCCTGCTAATTCCCTCCTGTCTTGTCCTGAATGTGGCTAATGAGGCCCCGGCCCCGCGTTAAGTGAATCAGGTATGTTGATTGGTTTGGCAGAGGCCGGCCCTTGCCAGAGTCCCTTTGCACGCACAGCCGCCCCTTTTAAAGCGCCCACTTGGCCGTGCTGGTGTGCGTGTCTGAGAGAGAGATGGAGGGGGAGAGATGAGAGCGGGAGGCAGGGAGCTGGCAAAGAAATAAAGAGAGAATCAGAAGAGATGAAAGGAAGCTGCCAGGAGTAGCTGGACCTAGCATTATTAACCAGGACAAGGCTGGATTTCGAACGCAAGAACCCAAAATGCAACGTTTGGAAACAGAAAACATGAAAATTATTTGTAAAGGCCCAAAATGCATACCTAAAATAATCAGAAATGTATTTAATCCAATTGCTTGACAGAACCTTTGTCTTTTTAATGTTTTTTAGGGCATTAGTGGCTACCGAAATCTATTTTTGGTCCAGATATACCCCTTTTCAATCAATGCAGTTTCAGGGCTGGTGTCTGGCTAATCTCGAACCAGTTATTTGTTATTTGTGTTTTGAGAGCTTAAGAACCTGCCCACTTTTTCCAAATGGTTACAGGGCAGCAGGATTTTCACGACCAACACGATCAACTACAACTTTGTGGTCGCCCTTTTTAAAAAAAACAGAGATGGAGTAGCGTCTAGTCTGCCTAATCCAAAACGAAGAAAAACCAGAGTTTCAGTACGGACGTGGAATCAAAGCTGCAGGGGTCCAGGGAGAACACTGTAACACTGCATGACATACATTTAAAAAGGACTTGATGAGATGAGGTACGAGGTATGAGATACATTCTCACCTGAAAATGTGGTGGAAAAGTCACTCTCCAGAGGCACATTTTAGTAGGTAGTTCTCTTTTTAAACTGGACATGAGTTGCATATTCTCAGCATTGGCAGTAAGCTCCCTCTGCTTTTAAGGGATGTGTATTGACATATTTTATAGTATTTGACTCCACTGGAACAGCCTCAGTCACGATTGAACCACAGCAACTACCTCAAGACAACAGAGAAAAATTGGTCCGCAACTCACTTAACAAGCCACAGCTGGGCAAAGCTATTGAAACACAAAATGACTCTACTGGCCAAGGTGTTTTAGCATTTAACTGGACAGCTGGGCTAGCAGTTTGTCCTCTGACATTTTTCCCCTTCAGTGCACACACTTTATTTCCTCAAGTTTCCAGCAAGAAGATTACCAACCCTCTAGACCTCATGAAAGGAGAGAATAATTAAAACACTGCAGCTAAATACTTCTTCAAAAGTAATCACTGCCATATTGACTTTTAAAGCTTATTGCCTTGGTTTATGTTCAACAAGACATTTAATGAATTGTGGGAAAAGTGGTTTGTTTTTCCTTACACTAAATGATAGAAAGTCTATGAAGCTGCATACGATATACGCACATAGTTAATTCAGATTAAAAAGATGCTCTAGATTTAGTGCACTTTTTACAGCAGTAAATGTTATTAAATGTAAAATATAAAGTCATCAAACAGAAGTCGTTGTGTGTAGTGGTTTGTAGCTTTAGAAAGGCAGTCTTTTAACGCAGCACCACAGTATAGATGAGGGGAACATGAAAGTATGGTGCGGTAGCTGGTTCGGTTGTCAACTGGTCGATAAGTGATGATGTGTGCAGATGTTATGTCCTACCCCCAGGTCGATTTTTCCCTCGATGGTCTGTGGGGAAAGCCTGGTATAATTACAGGGGGGAGGGGAGTAATGGCATTTGGTAGCAGGGTTTGGAAATCCCACTACCTGAATCATGCATGAGACAAAAGCAGTGTCGGCAGTTAGATTTATGTCAGCCAGACTGTGGTGGTCTAATGATCTGTTTTCTCATCACACACAGCCATGCTGGGCCTACAAATGGATGGAGTATGCTTTTGTAATAACATAGTAGTTGATCCGATTGTTCTGATTTTCAAGTCAAAGTATGATGTACTTTCAGTGTCCTGATTTGCAGCAGTTATGGTATTTCTTTCATGTCTGATCTGAAGTCCACTTTCATGTCTAGGCTAGTTTGTTCCTACCTAATAGTCTTTGTCACACAGACATGTTTTTATCATCACTGCTGTTTCAAGTAATTATAAATGGTGTAGTAGTAGTTGTAAACTACAGGCCTCTGATGTTGTGGTTGCCACGGTGATGACTTTGTATGCGTGCATATGGGGGTACGGGAAGGAGGCCAGTGTTATTGAGATCTGCTGCCGTCAGCAGAAGCTGGAAGGCAGAAATCGATGTTGGATACAACATTAGGGGGATGACAAAGGGAGATGAGTTGGGGTGTGTGGGGTGTGTGCGCAGGCATCTTGAAAACCCTGTGCTCAAACACCACCCCCAGTTCTTTCAAAGGACATGCAAGGTGAAATACACGGTGCTTACATAAAAAAATGGAAGAAACAAAGGTGCAGGTTGTGTATTGTGTGAAGTAATAAGTGGAACGTTATGGCCAAGTTGATGAATCATACCTGTGTCACAGATGTGATGTTTATTTTTGTGTTAACCGTTGTGTTGTCTTTACCTTTGAGATACTCTGGTATCTGGTGTGTTCATGTTTGTGTGTGTCCTTGTGTCAAACTGACCTGAAGACCATATGAAGGATGGAAATGTGTGTGGTATAGTAGCATGTGTGCTCAAATTTTTTGTACAAGTTTATCACAGAAAATAAGCTAAGGCCATTGAGTTTCAGGTAGAAACTTCTTTTTGTAAAAATTTGAAACGGGTCAGTTGGACCCGAATACCATACAAGGGTTAAGAAAAGGAAGCTACCTTTTGGGGACTGAAAAACAAACTAATTTCAGTAATAAATTGATCTGAAATGATGTATATCTCACAAACAGTACTGCTCATTTCCAGTGATCTGCAGAGATATTTGTATGTGTCAGTGTATAACTGAGTATAGTACAGTGTTTACCTGAAAAATTATGTAAAATTACTGCATGGGAGAAATACAGACTGGGTTTCACCAACAAAGATGAATTTAATCTAAGATTTAGTTTGGCAAAATTAAAGTTTAGTAATTAAAAACTAATAATAGTAGAGGTTAATCAATATGGAGATGCTTGCTTACCCAAATAGATCAAATAAATAATATATTTGTCACGCTGTATTAATTTTCAGTTTCACTGTACTCCTTAACAAAACATTACATTGTTTGCCAGCTTGTTAAAAAGTTAGCCTTTAAATGTAAGCTCTCTGACTTTTAAGAATGATTTAAACTTTGGTGCAACACAATTTAAAGTTAAACCATGACCTATTCAGGCATTTAAAAGTATGTTGGTACAATCTAGGCACAGATTGCTGTGTTCTGTCACTTCTTTTCTTCACTTACTGAGCTACGTTTGAAAATGCAAATGACTGTCACTGACAAATTAGGAATGACTAACTGTTGCTTCCTCTCTCCCTCCTACAGATGACAGATTCGTCTGCTAAATACCACGCCGAGGGAACTTCAGAGTCTTAAAGTGACAGTCACAAAGAGACAGACTGCTGGGAGTAAGGAGCAAATGAAGACACCTTTGATGTTTACTGCTCAGTATCACTAAACAGAACCCAGAGGACTCACCATCTCTACCACACAAATGTGGTCCTCCCAAAACGTAGTCAAATAACCTGAACAACAAAGCAAACACAACCCACGGAACATAAAGACCTTCGCAGCCATGTCTGATCATAAAGACATGACACATCGCCACTTGCGGCACAAGCTGCAGAGTCTCGGCCGAAGATTGGATGAACTGGAAGAAGCTACCAACAAGCTGCAAAAGTCTGAGGATGAACTGCTTGATCTGCAGGTAGGATGAAACGCTGAAAAGATGAGGATAATGCATCTTTTATTTAATCCTTTTCCCACCCCCTTGGTTACTGTTGCTACACCTGTAAAGCATTCACACCTCGCTTGTGAGTCTGTGATGATTTCAACAATATCAGTAAGAGATGGGCCAAAGGAATAATGTTAGAAGTAGATGGTTAAGTTATGTTGGGTAACTTAGGTAACGTAAGTAACGTTAAGTTAAGTAATTGTGTAGGATTTAAAGCAAAATATAGCAAATATCACAATTTTGCTATTGTTTCCTTTGAATTATTTGATCCATATTTGACTGATCATTTAGTTACTATAATAAAGTTTGCAGATATCCTCAAATTGAAATGCACTCAACATATTATTTCTTAGTCTGCTTCTATGTGTCCATGGTCAGTAAGGAGCCTCCAAAATCCTCACTACGTCTGTATATAATAAGTAACACATTCACAATCCATATCCAACATTTGTTCTCTTTAGGTTTTTGGATTATGAAAAGCATAAAATACGACACCTTTCTGAACTTTGAGAACATCTGCTGTTAGACTTGCAGGTTCTAGTAGACTATGCACACTGTTTCAGCATTTTCCCTTGTTTGGACACTGGCTGTTCATGCGAGGAGCTTAATGAAGGGTCAACTGAGTGGGAAACAGAAATTAATTTTATGTTTACATTAATAATTATTTGAACTGTCTTTTGTCTAGGACAAAATCATCCAGGCAGAGGGCAGCAACTCATCTTTGCTTGGTGATGTGGAGGCACTAAGGAAACGACTCCTAAAGATCCAAGGTAAGGATGAAGAGGTACGCAAAGCCGAGGACCTCTGCCGCACAGTCCGAGAAAAACTGGAAGAGGAGGAAAACCTCACCAAGGAACTCAAAGCTGAGATTGAACGTCTACAAAGACGGATGGCGGAGCTGGAAAAACTGGAAGAAGCTTTTGGGAAAAGCAAGTCTGATTGTAGTCAGCTCTGCCTTAACCTCAATGAGGAGAAAAACCTAACCAAGAAGCTCTCTTCTGAGTTGGAGACCCTCAAAGCCCGTCTGAAGGAAGTGGAGGGGTCTGAGACAAAGCTGGACAGAGCAGAGCAGGCTTTGACTATGGAGCTTGAGAAACTTAAAGGATTCACCCAGACATTTGTGAGTGAACGTAAGAGACTGCTGGAGAAACAGAGGGAGGACGAGAAAATCATTTTAAAGCTGACGGAACAACTGGAGCAACAGAAGAATCGCCTAGGGATGTCGGCAGATCCTGGTCGTACAGACTTTATGAGATCACGAATTGAAGATGAGCTGTCATCCACAGGCCTCCTCACAAGCAAGCTGACCGGACGCAAGAAGAGCCTTGACTACTTGAAGTTGGCAGATGACACTATTGGCCTCATGAACAAATCTCAAAATGAGAAGAACAGCAGCCTTGAAGAGGAGGACAATAAAGTAAAAGAGCTGACCCAGGAAGTAGAGAGGCTAAAGAACCGCCTCAAACAGTTGGAGATAGTGGAGGAAGACCTGAAGAACTCAGAGTCCAAAAATGGGGAACTCCACGAGAAGTTCCAGATGGAACGAAACCGCGCTCGACAACTGAGCGAGCAGGTGGAACAGCTTCGGATGCAGCTGTGTGGAAAAGGAGTAATTGGAGGAAACGGACCCAGTAATGTGGATAAACTCGGCAACGGAAGCAGTAACATTTGCCTCAACAGCCCTGCCAAGGTCCTGGAAAATGGCAAAGCTGAGAACGAAGAAATTATTGTGAAGGGAGGTTTCAGACAAGAGAAGCCAAAATATAGGAGTGCCGCAACTGTCTCAGAGCCAAGCTCCCCTAAACACAGGAATAGGGAGCTCTCTCCTCAGCATAAACGAGAAACCAAGCTGAAGAGCAAAGAGCTGAGCCACTCACAGGAGAGTTCTCCTAAGTCTGCAAGGAGAGCCCTCAGTCCTGCTCACAAGAGTAGACGAACACCCAAAACCCCTACTACTGCAATCTCATCTGATAACGGCCTAAGAGATACTGGAAGAGGAGCTGAGGAAAAGATAAGAGGAACCACGTACAGTTCTGTAAATACATCTTCTAGTGATATCAAAAAGGTGTCTGTTCTTAGTCGCTACCCTCCAGCTGCTAATGACCAGAAGCCGCTGAGAACTGCTCACAAACAGCTGGATGGGGAGAGCAAAAAGAATAGAGTTGAAAAGTTCTCAAAGTTGTATGTAGGTAGCGACAGCGAATCTAACAACTCTGACATAGTGCCTGACAGCTCCAGTAATGTCAACAATATATCTGCGCTAGACAAAGATGCAGCGTCTGCCTCAGACCAGGAGTCACTAGACCAGGTTCAGGAGTCTGTCTCTGTATCCGTCACCTCCAGCCTGTCCAAAGCCAACGGATCCTACACAGCCTACAGATCCCATGTCACTCCACTGCTGCCCACCGACCAGGGGTCAGAAGGTCATTCCTCTGCCTCTGAAACAGAATCCACTGGTTCAAGGCCCTCTGAACCAGAACCTGTAACTGAGACAACAACTGCAGCTGTAAGCAGTCGGACTGCTACTTCCAGATTTCCTAGATACTCTCATGTCCACGACTCACATTCAGAGGGTTCTTCCTCCAGAAGTTCGTTTGATGACGAGCTTCACAGCAGGACGCATTTAGCTGAGGGAGGCCACCAGGGGGCTGTGCATTCTTCAGCAGGGATCGAGATCCAGCGGATGTGCAGCCCGCGTGAGGCACTGAGGTCAAAAGCTGTCATCAAGCCTGCCATTGTTGAGATAGACAGGAAGGAAATGATGATTTCAGAACCTTTGTCCACCAATGGCAAACCTAAAATCTCCACCAAACCGATCGTAACCACCACTAGTAAAATGACCAGTAGTATAACCATCTATCCCAATGACCCGACCTCCTCCAGAACCAGCAGCCGCAGCAGCAGCTTGTCCAGTGAACCAGCGCCCATTAAAGAACGCCACACCTCCACCAGTAACATCCTTATAGGTATGTTTTCACAACATTAACTTAGGTAAAAGCTCTTGGCCACTTTACACATGTAGTATGTTCTGTAGTATGAAATGAATAAACTGATCCAGTAAAGCCAGCAGCTTGTGACCACACACATGAAATGAAACACTTTTTTTTACCTTATGAGCTATCATGGAATTTATTTTACATGGAAATGTTTTGCCTTAATTTAATGTAATGCTGCCGATTGCAGGTCCCAGCAGTGAGCACCATGGCAGCATCTCAGTCCCATATGAGATCTCCATCCCTAAAAGCGAGATAACCTTGCGGTCGTGCCAGGACCAGGACTGTGGAGGGGAAGGCAATGAAATTTCTCCATCAGGGTCCAAACTCCACAGCACTTCCAGAATGGAGACCACCACCAGCCATTTATGCTGCCAACGCAGCAAATTCAGCCTCCAGTCCCTGGACGCCACCTCGGCGGACTTCAACGACACAGAGTCAGGCTTCGAAAGCAGCAGTAGCAGCACGGCTACTGTCACCAGCTGGAGGAGCCAAAGACAAAACCAGCACTCCACTGAAGACAGCTTACTAGACATGAAGAATGTGACCGTCAGAAGCACTTGGAAGAACAAGGGCACAGCGTCAGTGGACGAGACAGGCCGAGGAAGAGGGGGCACCAGGGCGATGACTGATGGAGCGTCAGAGGATGAGGCAGAAGCCACAACAACATGGAGGGCTTACCGGGCGACCACCATCGATACAGAAGAAAGTGTAAACAGTGGAACAGGAGCTGGTGGGAATACTTCAACACAAAGGGGAGTCAAGCCGACCCCTGCAGAGGTGAGAGGACAAACACATATAGAAAAAAAGACTTAAAATGTAGTCACAATGTTAAATTATTGCAAAAGAAGTAACAACGTCATGGGTTGATGCTACATTGGATCAGCTGGAGGGATGCTGTACTCTGCTGTGATTGGTTGTTTGGTTGTCAGGCAACTGATGATGCTCTTGGTATTCAGGAAGGCCATGTGGCAGCTAATTGCCCATAGAACATAAACAAAATGGTCAGTTGTGGACTTGGCTTTGTTACATGTTTAATGTTTTGTTAAACAACTTTGCTGCTGATGGGTAACCTAAATAAGTTTTTTTTTTAAATCTCTGTACCCACTTAAAAGGAATAGTTGTTTAAACTCTGGTAGTTCAGCTGGCCACCTACCACAGCAGTCTGGGTTTAAGTCTGGTCTGGGACCTTTAGTGCTTGTCATCTGCCTTTCTATCCTATCTGTATCTGTTAAATAAAACGTTGCACTCTGAAAACTTCAGAAACTAGTCTCAGTGCTCAAAGCTTCCTTTGTCCAACCAATAGCACAAACTTCTACATAATCGAAATTGCTGAAAGGAAAAGCAGCAGTCAGATACAGCTTACAACATAATGACCAGTCACAGCAGAGCATCCGTCCCACTGATCACCAACCAACCTCGTGGCTTCAACATTTCTTTTTGTGTTATTCTTGGTCTTAGGTGTACATGCGTAGGATCAACAGTGTGGTTACTAACACTAAAGAAGTGGAGGAGCAGGCGCCCCGTCGAGGCAAGCGCTCCCAGTCTCCCGCTATGGAAGCAGGCGGTGTGGGGCGGACTATACCCCACGCACCTGTTACCTCTCAGTCCTGGGGCAGATCATACACACAACAACCACCGGTAAGACTACAACTAATATAGGGTTCTTTTACACTTTTCTGCTCTCATGTTACACTTAAAAGGATGGAGGTAGATGCAAAGTATTTTGGTGAAGAAATAATACAAAAAAAAATGGCAACAATATCTCATTTTAAATACTCCCAACACTGCAGTGTTGAAGATAGAAGTCACATGGCTCAGCTCCTGGTGTGTCCACTTTGCATTAGAGCCCTTCTTGTATTTTTCCCTGACGCCAGGCTCTGAGACTCAGAGCTTAGCACAGCAGTTCTTTACGCCCCACTCCTGCTGCCCCAGTGAGCACAAAGAGAAATGGGTGGGACAAAAAAAATGGGGGAGGATGGAAATGAAAAAGACCTCAACAGGGGGAAAAAGAAGGTTAGGAAAACCTCAAGGAGAAGAAAATAGCTTTTTTTGTATTTAAGTGTCACCGCATTGCAGTCTGTGACCCCGCCAGGCTTCATTGCTATTCTACACAAACGTTACGAAAGAAATTGGTCACTCACCTCCATAATGTGTATTTATAGGTGTGTGTGTTTGTGTATTTATGCACATACATGCTTCGTTTTGCACTTAATGTGACTTATAAACATTTTTACATGGAATTTGAACATTTATACAAGTACCCATAAAGATGAGGTGCACTGCTAATGGGCTAAAGTATGAACTCACTTGTCTGTATATAAACCGATATTTAAATGGATCAGTGTGGGCTCCACGGCTGCAGTAGCACGTCAGTCTGTCAGTTTGACAAATTAGTCAACGACCTGTGTTTTCCACTGTAAATAAACTGGATGTTACCAAGGAGACAGACACATGCTAAGCGTCATGTGTCTCATCCATCATCTTTGGTCATTTATAATCCAGGGCAAAATGTCTGCAGCTAAATCTGTATTTCTGTTATATTTAGACAAAACACTGAGATCTACTGCAGAAGATACACATTTCACAAGTCTTTCATATCCAGCTACATGACCCTTAATGCGTCCTTCAGAACTGATATAAATACGTAGAAAGACATCAAGCAGTGCCTCCTCTCACTCCTCCCCTCCCTCTCCTTACGTTTTCCCTCTGTCTCTCTATTTAATTTGTCATCCGAGCCCTGACATGAAAAATTGACTCAAATCAAATATCAGTGGGAGCTTGTTAGGGTCAGTGCTCACGTTATTTCTAGGACATGGCCTTGACCGTACCTCTGTATTATTCATTTAACCTTTGTTATATATTGAGGCGAAGGCTTCATTTTCAGTACAGCCGAGTAAATCACAACAGTTATCGTAATAAAATAAACAGTAGTGATTAAAATAGTAAAGGGCAGTTCGGTAAAATGATCTGAACTTTTAGAATAATTGCAGCAAT
The DNA here is from genome assembly GCA_037367275.1 of Coranthus polyacanthus. Lineage (NCBI taxonomy): Eukaryota > Metazoa > Chordata > Actinopteri > Kurtiformes > Apogonidae > Coranthus > Coranthus polyacanthus. The sequence goes on along the minus strand of JAPQRN010000016.1, from coordinate 15,965,765 downwards.
TAGAATATAACGCAAATGAATCAACTGAAGCTACAAGTTAAACGATGAAATTAAAATTTTAAAATGCCCTGAAGCAAGTCTCTCTACAAATTATTCCAAATGAATGAAAATGGATTTTTCAATCTCTGTAAAAACAGCCAGCACCTGCAGCATCATGCAGTCATTTGAACGTGCTCTAAAAGACATACATATATACATATACAGCGTTGGAAATAATAACTGGATCACTGTGACAAAGTAGGGAAAAGTCAGTAGATTTCATCAGGGTTTTCACGTGTCAGAAATCTGGCAAAACACACACAAAATGTTTGCTTTACAAATTTAATAAAGAAGTAAGTTGCATTTAAATTAGTGACAACAAAAACCCAATTTTACTCTAGAGAAAAGCATGAATTTAGATTTATCTGTATTAGTTTTAAGTATACATTCGGGGCAGTGGCCTCCTTTCTGTCTTCTCTGAGGTTCAGTTTGTACGTCTCCAGCTCTAATTTATCTGTTCTTACACCATATCCATCACTCTTCATAGCCCTGAAGAGGGGCAATTGAACAATCCATTGCCTGGTCTCTAATGTGGTACAGTAACTGCTGACTTGTTGTTGTTTTAGTTTTTTGTAAGTCATTTATTGTGTATTCTGTTAAGGGAATTTCCAAATCCCACTTGGTTGATTCTGTGGTTGGACAAAACCTTGTTCATCCTGATGTCTGATGCATAAACTACTCTGTCCATTTAGATAGGAATTATGAGAAAAAAATGCCACAGTGCAAAAAAACAACCATGCTTCAAAACAGAACTGGTCTTTGAAGCATGTCTTGGAGCACAGCCGATCGTCTTTGGTTTGGACTGTCAGGACATTTCAGCGGTCTGAACTGCATCTATTCCCAAGAGGTTTGGATAAATCCAGCTGTAGTTAGGACAGGGGGAGATTAGGGATTAGTTTCTGAACGCCGTATCAAAGGTTGATAGGAGACAGTGGTATTATTATTATAAGCTTGTAGAAGAAAGGGCACGGTTTGATGAAAGAGGAATGTTGCTAGCTATCATCAAGTCACATCCCACTCATGTTTCTTGTACTTAGTTATTTTCTTTTTCTTTCAACTTTGAATTAGTATTTGGACGAATTGTAGGAAAATTCAAAATGAAAATCCACAATTTCCAAAATTGTGTTGGGATAAAATGTTTGGTCACATCTGTTTGACTGTAATTTCTGGATTTGGCTGCTCCTCCCAGTATACCAATAACTAAGTACATTTACTCAAGTACTGTACTCGAGTAGGGTTTTGAGGTTTTCTTTTATGTTACTTCATACTTCTCCTTCATTGCAATAGTCTAACAGCTTTCAGAACTTTTGAAATGCAGATTTGACACAATTGATAATAGAACAAGCTTTTAAAATACAACACATTGTTAAAGATTAAAGTCATGCTTTCCAACCTTTTTGGCCTCTGAAAAAAGCGGTGTGTAGTCAGCGTACAGTTGTTAACAGCTCCACCAAATAGTCATTTTTCCCTCTAAACTTACCACATGGTTTCATTTCAATAAATGTTCAAATCATTCAATATGTCACCAAAAATCAAAGATGAGAGAAAGAGTCCACAAACTGAAAACAGATTAGTGTCTCAACTCTGTGGGTCTCTGAACTTTGTTTTTTCTTTTTTCGTCTCCCATTAATCATGTGCTAACTGCTAAGCCCTCAGATTTATCTGGTGTCGCTGTTCATAAAACTGGATTTAAACTAGCTCCACCTTCAGCAACAGTAACATGCTGCAGCTACACTGATGCTTCGCTATTAATAATCTAATGTCCCAAAGAATAATAGATCAAACCAGTACTTTTACTGAAAATACTTTTAGCATAATACTACATTTAGCTTCTAAAACTTCAGTACTTTTTGTCAGTTTAAGTACCTTTTTTTTATGCAAACTACTGTTTTGAAGGCTTGAGTTTGCATTTTGGGCATTGCAGTTTTTTAGCCAGAAGTGACCATATTTGGATAATAGGTTTGAGCTGAGGAAGAGCGAGGGGTGATGGGTGAAAGTTGCTTAGCTAATGCTACTGCTAACCTTAACTCAGGCCACTGAAAACACAGACCTCCCTGAGTTCTTCATTGCCGTCTATACCTCTACTGTGGCAACAGTCTGCAACACTAGCTACTGTTATCTTAGCTGACGTCAACAAACGACCAGCTCGTAGCACAACACAGACTCCAACATAAACTTCATATAGGAACATGGGCATGCCTGAATCTTACAAATTGAACCTTTAATTAAAAGACCTGAATACTTGTTCCACCACAGCAGTGAACACCTGTGATGAGAGTAGCCCAGACTGAAATCTGCTTACTGTAGAAGAGAAGCTCATTCTCAATCATCATTAAGGAGAAGACAACATTCCCGACTCCTCTAAGTACCCAGGAGCAACTGGGGGAAACTGATAGTTTATTGATTAGCTTTCTTTTTTCTTGACCTCATGAAAAATGTATGGAGGACCTTTAAAGGACAGGAGAATGTCATGTTTTAATTTATTGAAAGATCATGGTCATAGCATCATGGCCTTCCTTTGATCAGTGGCTGATGTCCAACCTTGACAAGTGCCTACATATAAAAGTGGCATTAACCACTTCCATTCCAACATCCAGCAGGTCACTGTCGACCCATTTAAGGGTTAGGGCTACATTTGAGCCACGTTTGAACTGATGTAGTGTAGGTTGTGTTTTAGCCACATGACAAACACAAAAACTAGAAGATGTTCCCTTTCAAATGAAGTCTAATACATGCATTTTGATGTTAGGCTTCTGTTATAAAACTAACCCTAATCCTAAACCAAAGCCCTGTGAACTTTTACTTAGGGTTAGGCTTCCATGAAAACGGTGGATGTTAAAAGGTTAATAGAACAAATTTTAAGGTCAACAGGAAAGGACCTGGTTCAAATAACCACTTCAGGTATGAATAAGCCCACCAGGCCAGCGTTAAAAGGGGTAGTCTATGCTTTTTAGTAGCTTTCACTCCACAGCTCTGAGTGCAGAACAGAACAGCATTGTAGTACCACCTCCCTGCTGCAGCAGTAGGAAACCTCAGCCTCTGCACGAATGAGCCATGAACTTATGTTTGGCTGAGGACAACGGGGCCGATATGGCTGATGAGATCCTAAAACATCCTTTGTTGAATCAAAAACCAGCAGCAGCAAGGTTAAGTGTGGGATCAGAGCTGTTTTACTGTTCACTGTTCGCCTGATGTGACCCACACAGAAAAAGCTGTCTGGAATAACAGTCTGTGCAGCTGAGGTAAGACAGTGTAGTGTTTTCAGTCGTTGGTTAGAACATTAGACTACAGACTCTGTTCAAATGACCTGTGAAAAGCAAAAACAGAATATGTTTTTATGAATCATAACCAATGAACAAATCATCGTCTCGTTAAATCAAACACCTGAAACATTTCATCTGAATTGGAAAAGTGTTGTCTTCCTGGAGAGGTGATTTAAGAGCCTGTTTTGGCAAGACATCATCATTCCTTAAAATTGGGCGTGAGACCAAGAGCAGACAGATTTAAAGCGGGGATATAATTTGTTCTGCAGAGGCTCTGACAGGCTATTTGTGTTATTTCTTAAATCTGTTGGCCTTCATTCTGTATTAGAGGGTTGAATCCTATTAGCTTCTGTTTGGTTTTCAATGTAAACTCTTAAACTGCTCAGATAATCTTTTCTCAGAAAAGAGAGTACATGCCACATTTGATGGAAAACAGCTGAATGATTTAAACATGGTTTCAATGAAAGAAGTGGACGTAGCCGCTGCGATGTTACCCATTAATTTGTGGACTGACATTGGGAAGAGCGTGGAGCTGGGCCGACGGGTGAAACTCACCAAACTAGTGCTAACTTACTGAAAACACCACACTAAAACTAACTCCTTATACTAAATGCCACCAGGTAATTTCAACTACTTGCTAAATGTTAACAGATACAGTTGTCTTTGATAACAGTAATGTCAACTTTGCATACTGTATAAACACACAAATTAGCACAAGCTGACCAAATTTACAGGCTACCTGACAGACTTAATGCTAACCTTAGTTAATATGGTATAACTATAATAAGTTATACTAACAGGCTGGTTGTGATTAAGTACTAGTAAACGTCATGAAACATTTGCATAACAAAATCATTTCACTGTCTTCTTAGTGTAACTTCTTAACCACAACTACAGTAGAGGTGTTTGTAAGGAAAAGGTTGTATTTAATATGTAGAAGTACAGAAAGTTAAGTCGAGTCAGTCAAGTCCGCACGACACTCAAAGCAGCCACACCTTATAACTTTAAGCCTTAACACAATTTAAACAGGTGAATATAAAAAAATCACCCTTGTCACAATTGTCATGAACAATTACCTATAGAGACCAAAACTCAGCCTCAAGTGTCCATTCAAGGAACTGCAGGTTTTGACACTTCGATGTTTGCTTCATTTTTCAGCCCTGCAGGTTAACACTTGGATTTAACAGATCTTAGATAACTTGAATGTCGGAGAAACGGTTAATTAACCTGAAAGATCATGTTAAGAGTTTGAAAAATGTATGTATCTTAAAACTGCTTTCCTCCATGTTTTCCCTTCTCCGTTATGTCAAATTGTCATGCTGTGTTACCAGAGATAATTTAGCGTTGCTCATCATGACAGCCTATACATGTGGGTTTTCCAAGCTGAAGGCATTCTCGTGTGAGCAGGAGCAGGTCTGTGATGATGCCAACATTTGCCTTTCCCAGTAGATTTCCTCTGCTGTGGCACATCATCTTAATGTTGCGTTACGTTTATTACAGGCTTTGTTAAATTAACATTCAGTCACATGGGAAAAATCTGTCAAGGCACAAAAAGACCCATTTTTGCCTCTCCTGAAGCCATACAACTTTTAAACAGGTTTCGTAATACAAAATATTTATTATTTTGTGTTTTTTTTTTATTAAACTTAGTTACATTTGAACAATGAATCAGCTTCCTGTTGGAGGCGGTGGAAAGCTTAAAGCACATTGTGAAAGCCCCCCGTCTTGCAGCCGTGGCTTACCATAGAAGGAGAATATGCCACTCTGCTGTTTCCTCCCCTCGGTGACTGGAGCAGGAAGTGACCACACTGAACACGCCTACTTGGCAGAAACAGTTGGTGACTTATTTCCTGCCTATTACCCTTGGAGACCAAGAAAGGCAGTCCAGCACAGCTCCATTAAAGCCAATTAGTAAGAATGCCTTCTAAAACTGCATCGTGGGCCAACTCCAACCCACCAAATGTCACTAATTATGGTGCTTTTTTAAAGCTGAAATTACAGGAGCAGGGTGCTGTTGTGTGTGTTTTAGGAACTGCTTCGTCATCTAACTCTCGCTTTTTTTTGAGCAGGGTTACTGAGGTTATGAGAGGGGACGTGCTGTTGAAGCCGCCACAGACTAGTAACTTGGGGTTTGTTTTCTAGTCAGCCCACCAAATTATAAATCTCTCAGCTTGGGGTATGTTTGGGGTTTTTGGTTGGGGATTTTTCCCCTGGCAGAAATCCACATGGCAGACTTTCCCTGTGACAAGCCAGTTAACATAAACAGCATGTATTTAATGCCCACATGATGCAAAAGTCCAAACAAGTCCCAAACCATCCAGACAAGACATACAGAGTATGTGTATATACACAATCCAGAATGCAGCATTAAATCTGGGGACATTCTTTTAAGAATTGCCTTGAATGAATTTCTCTAACCTCTCTAGGCTGCTGATAACGTCGAGCCCAGTCCGAACCCCAGCCACAGCCCGGCCTCCTGGAGACGGCAGCTACCCAGCAGCGAGTCACACCACCTGGGGAGTTCTTACGACCGGACGTCCAAGACAGCAGGGGCCTCCTCCAGAGGGGAGCCGTGGTCTAGTCGGGGTCAAGGGTCAGGGGCCAGAGCCGAGGGGAGGAGCAGCGGGGGCAGCAGACCGTGGAGCCACCGCCAGTCTGAACATCACTAGACTGACCAGGTCTGAGCAGGTCTTCTATAGTATAGAGGACAGGTGGGAGACATCATCTGTCCTCTTCCTTCATCTCCTGAAAGTCTTTAATTAAAGGAAGCCAGTGTTAATTACCTTTACCTAATTACCTCACGATGTTTAAACGGGTTTCACATCATTTGCAGTATCAAGTTGGCCTGTGATTGCATGCGTAACAAGTAAAGTGACTAGTTGTTAGCTTAATGTCTCAACAAGCAGAAATGGAATCAGATTTGCATCAATATAATGAAACAAACAAAATAAGAATTTGAGAAAGAAGAAAGTAACAACATCTCTTACTATTTATTACTTGATCCCATTTAACATAACTTTTCCTAATTAGCAGTGTGGTCTGTCTGTATTTTCAAAAGGTTAGCGTTAAATTGTCAAGTTTCATCCCTTGCACTTCTCCAGCTTCACCCTCATGTCCAAATATGGTCATTCCTGGCTCCAAAAAGCCAAGATGGTGACAGTCAAAATGCAAGTTCAAGGCTTCAAAATGTTTGTCCACAAACCAGCGTGTGATGTTACAGTAGCTACGTCCATTTTTGTACAGTCTGTGGTTCTGTCACAAACCTCTCGCATGGGCATGTTTTGTTTGTAAGAGTTGTATTCCTACAACTCATGAGTTTTCGGTTGACATCTTAATTCCGTGGCTGTTTTTCAGAGCAAGAAGCACAATTGCTATGATCAACACTTAACACTTTATTAACTAGAAATCTATCTAGTAAAGTTAGCTAGCTGATAATGAACGCCCAGTGCTTCTTTTTACAATGTCTTTTTTGTTTCTTGCAAGTGAGTTTGAAACTCTCCTATTCTTATTTTTGTTTGATATTTACTAAGTTTAGTTTGATTATATCAACACAAATCAGATTCCATATTTCTTGAAGTCAAGTGCAGTCCTCTGTCCAGAAATGTTGTTATAAAATATTACAAAATATTACAAATATAAAACATCTTTCTCTTCACTTCATTTAACAGCACTTCATTAAGCTCTCGGTGGCAGAAGGAGGGTCGAACACCAGTCTCCCATCAACTAATGGCTACACCAGTTACCATCATCTCCAGGCAACATCTGTGTCTTTTAAAAAAAGAAGAAGAAAAAAAAGCGAGGAAACGAAAAAGAACAGCCATCGAGAGCTACAAACTCCAGACCTGACTCCCTTTCTCTGACACTGAGTGTATCCTTCCTATCTGGAACCTGTTCTGTCCCAACAGTGGCATAAATGGAAAGACAATGAAGTGCCTGTACAGTGTTTTTCAAGGTCACCTCATCAGCCCATGTATCCTCTTCTGCTTCTTGCGTTGGATGTATTATAGTGTAATCCTGAAACTTGACAAGGGAGAGGCTGGCATGCTGGTGGACGGCTGGAGATTTTTCCTGCATGCCACGGAGGGTTTAAAGAGACGTAGAGGGACTCAAGTGCTGAGAATGTGTTTCTCAGAGGACCAGGACGCATCCTCAGTGGAGCTTCATGTATCTCTTTTGCATCAAGTCAGAGTTTCAGCCCGTCTTTATCCATAAAACAACCATCCAGTCTTCAGTATGATGTTGAAGATGCATCTTCCCATCACAGGGTCAGATCTTGTTCGCAATCTAAAGGATGTCTACATTAAATGTGACCAAAAACAGGAAGCGAATTACACTCTTTGTGGACTTGCATCATGATATTCACTTTTCTTTAACAAAAACCCACGTCATATTCTGGGTTTTTTGGGTCAAACTTGTCGCGCTTTTCTCCACAGACCATGCAAACATATGCACAAACAACGAGCAAACACACACTGATTTTTATCTCCAGGTTTATTTTTAACCCGTGTCACCACTTTTCTGGCATGCAGCGACCTCAAACTGGATTTAATTTGGAGCCTAAGATGTTCAGAGAACACTTGCATGTTTCGAAGTCATAAATGAAGAGCACTTGGAGGACTGTGACTCAGCATGCACTCTGCCTAAAGGATGACTAGTTGGCCACATTTTTAGGAGCGCACACACATTATTTCTAACAAACCAGGACTTTATTTAAGCATTATGCCATTCTCATCGGCTATTTTGATTCTCAGTAATTCGCTTCCTGTTCTGCATCATCCTTTCCCCTTTTGCTCGACCATGTCAAGACAAAAAAAAAACAAAACAACATAGTTTGCACGCAATGAAATGCAATGCACATGTAGAAAAATAAGAATGAGAGGGGGGTCACTGTTTCTAACCTCAAAACCATGCTACAATTTCCATGGTGCTTTGTTTTACAGCTATTGCAACTGTCCTCATTCACTTGTCTAGAGAGAACCATAGCAATATGGAGTTTGAACTGAATATTGGACTTTGGATTACCAGCAAACCTGGCCAAGGCGAAGGCGGACATATTCTCAGTGCTGCTGTAAAAAAAAAACAAAAAAAAACTCTGTACACGCCAGCCAGTCATAGGAAAGACACAAGGGGTTGGACTTGTTGTTGTACAAGGAACTGACTGACTGTTCAGCTTGTAATTGACTGGGTTCGCCGTGCGAATCGTCCAAACTTATCTCCTTTTCTTACTTCTATAGAGGTGTACTATTTTGTTAGATCATAAAATATCAACTTCACGTTGGTATGTTGGAGCAATCTCTCATTTGTGGGGGACACAGCAGCAAAGATGGTGCCGTACAAATAGACCATCGGCCAGTAATAAAATAAGGTGTATTCGCTGAGCCGAATGCTCATACCTGTGACAGAAACCTCACTAAGGGTGTCAGACTGTTTGTTCTGTAACGAGTCCTGCGAAAGGCTCCCGCTGGATTTCATCTGACACCCGATCCACTGCAGTTCGACAGGCGATGTGAAATCCCATAACGTAAATTGAATGTTGCTCTGGAATGCAGCTGGGAATTTGCTTGATGGCTTTATGCACCAATTCAACATGACAAGATCAAAAAACTGTGATAACGTGGGACACATTGAAGAACTTCTGAGGCCCGACCTCCATCTGGTTCCTCTGGATTTGAATGCTGTTGTGTCAGACCCTGCTGGGAAGTTCTCATGTATTTTACCAGTCGCCATCTAGCTGTAATATTTATTAGTCTGCATATAAAAAGAGGCTCTTTTATTGTGAAGAGGTCTGCCAGGTGAGAGGGGCTCTATCTTTCACTGCTTTGTCACTTTACTGTTTATGCAAACAGGAGATTACATTATGCAATCAATAAACTGCCCCCCACATGCAGCGTCAGGAACAGGGAGTACATACTGATCGAAGACCGCGACATGTCGGCTCAAATCAAACTCAAAAGTATGTTTACGTTCACGATGCACATTTTCACAGATGTTTCTTTCTTCATTACCCTTTACAGTAGTATAAATATCTAAATATATCTGTGTTCATCGGTGCCTTGACATTCGGTACACTAGGTGGATTTTCCCAACAAATTCAGACTCGTACCGTAGTTTTACACTCGCAGTGTGGATAAAAGACATGCAATGCTCATTGTAAGGTTTGGTTTACTTCAGTTTATGGAATATCATAAAAGTACAATGACATATCAGGGCCATTGTAGGTTTAGAAAAACTCAGTTTCCAAGATTGAAGTTGTAAATTTATGAGAAAATAACCCAGAAAGAGATTGAAGTCATGAATGAAAAAAAAAAACGTATCTTTACCGCAGTATCTTTCTCATAAATGTGTGAAACTTTTTTTTTTTTTGCTCGCAAATGTAGGACTTTATAATCTCATAATGTGGTAAGTTTATGATTTATGAGTTTTTTTCTCATAAAGTTAGGATTTAAATCTCGGAAATGTTTCTCTGAATATTACCCCTTTCCCCTAACTATGTTTTCTTTTTTTTTCCCCTTTTTTTTGGCTCTTATACACTGTCATATAAAAGTATTTTGGTTTAAGCAAAACATTTCTCAGCGGGACCTCCTCCCTGAGAGATGTCAAACAAGGTTCCCTAAGAAAATGCTATTATTTTTTTCAAACCCAACTTCAAAGTTCTCTTTGAAAGAATATAGACCGCACTTCCCAAAAAGCTATGTCGTTTGGATTCGTGTGTCGCAGGGTGCAGCGTAGCCTCAGAAAAGCATTGCCATGTGGCCTCTTCATGGCCACTGCCGGCTTTATGATAGAGCAAAAACAGACCAGACATACTGTTCAGAGCTCTTAGTGCTCGTGCCAGAACTTGATGACCATATACTCCTTCTGTGCTCTCCTTTGGAAAGCGTTCTCTGTTATTGTTTCTACCAAGAGTGAATGCCATCTCTGCCCAAATCTGTCATCTTTTAAAGCAGTTTTCCTTTTGGTATTTCAGAGAAACCAAGCATTTTCACTCCTACTTTCATCTTCTGCTCCTCCCTTTCTCTGCATCTTCCTTTTTTTTTTCCCCCCCTTTTTTTTCTTCCTAAAGGGAATGCTTTGGTCCTTAACAGCCATGATATGTGTTGTTGGTTCAAGAGTTGTTTTATTGAAAGCCAGACGCCTGTCACTAGATAGTGATGGCCAGCTCCCTTGGTAGCTGAAAGGTCAGAGGTCAGGGCTGCAGCTAATCCTGTCTCTACGTCTTGACTCAGGGCTTCTAAATACAGGAGGGCTTGGCAGTGATGTCCACTTCAGAGCTAATTAAAACAGAGGAGGGTATCCGATGTCTGCTTCTGCCAGAACTCATCCTGCCAGAGACGCATGTGGACATCCATCGCTGTGTGTTGTTATTAATATGTCAGTAAGGCTTGTATTTGTGCGTCGTACGCTGCTGCAGATTCCCAACTAGGAAGGCACTAAATAACAAATGTGCACGTGTAAGACTTGGCATGCAAGGCCGGAGACTGTTTTTATTTTCATCTCTGGGTCAGGATTACTTTATAAAGCAACCCGGGTGATGCAAGCCGCAACACTTTGCCCTCATCAACCCTCATCCTGCCGCCAGAAAGCTCTTGTATCGCGTTTCCTTTCACCCAGAAAATGAGTCTACAATGTGGCCCGGCTGTGGAGCCAATTCCAGGCCAGAACATAACAAATAATATGAAGATAATTCCCTGTCAAAACGTGAAAAAATCTTTACAAATTCCCTGTTTGCAAATACCAAACATGATTCATGAACTGCAAATACTAAACACACTAATCAACATATTTCTAACACATCATGCTAAAAGACATAAAATCAATTGTGACTTTTGGCACAATCTTTCAAACGTGTCTGACGATTTTCTCATAAATGTGCGTTTGGTTTTGCTGGTGCCGAGTTCTGACAAATAATACATCCCCTTGTTTATTTTCAGACATCATAAGGATAAATAATGCTGCCCACATTATATTCTGGCTTGTTTTAGCATATTATCACTCATTTGATTCCTGTTGGATTCATTATTCAGTAAAGTTGATTTTGTAACTGCTGAGATTAGCTTTTGGTTGTTTTTTTAAACCCAAGACATTGTTACAAGTATGAGAGAAGCATTGTTAAACTAAGGAGGATATGTTTTTGTACTGGTCAGACTTGCTGTAGTTGTTTCTTAAGCATGATGTATTAGAAATATGTCGTGCATTTATGTGATATATATGTATATATGACTTGTATTAGCGAAATGTCTCAGTTTGTTAATCATATTTTGTATTTGAAACCAAACTGTCAGTGAATTCATGTCAGGACTTTTGGAAAACATGTTTTGTTTGTTGAGTTTTGGCAGGAAATTGGCTCCATACACGTCCTCACTACATCTATGCTGTACTGTGCAATCTCTGTCATTCATCCATCTCCTTCATACCTCTGCCATGACACAGCCTATCCCACCTTTCTTACCTTTTGCTCAAACAGCCCCCTCCCCCCCCAATTTGAGCCGGAGGTCCCAGGAAGAGCCCAGCTGTCGGAAACTAGGTTTTTATGACGCGTTGGAAGGTTTCCCCTCCTGGAGACAGGCTTCAAAGAAAGCAGAGCTTTTTTAAGGGCAAAGTTGTAACTCCATCCTCCGCTATGCACGCTGCCTTTCTTCCTTACAAGGCCCCAAAGTACACTAACACCACAGCTAAGCAACCATACATCCACTCCGTCCATTGCTACCCAGCTGGACTCTGTGTAACAGTATGAAGACCTGCACCTGGACTTGCACGAGTCCCAACAACTGTGGCTTCTGAATGTGTTTTGGGGCAGCCTGCCACTATTCTATGTCTTATCCATTGCTTCCAGTAGTGAGGGCCTGTGTAGTGTCGACATGACGGAATGTACTGACTGCTCATCTGGGACGCAAGTGAAGACTTTACAGAATTCAAGACCTCTATGGCTTCTGCGGCACTGTACAGAAACAGCTGGGCTGGAGAGGTAGCCGCTTCCTCTCGCCTTTGAACGACGGAGGTTTTGCCAAACATTTGTCGAATCACAATCTGCATGTAGTGGATTATTCAGAGCGTGGATGCGGATGAGATGACTGAAAATGTTGGGAGCACTTTACATGACCGCTCGGTAATCACATGGAGGGGTAACAGTTTGACGATAGAGGTAAATGGTAAGTAGTTACCGGGTAATAGCTTGAGAACCTTTTTGGTTTCTAAACAAAAGCTCCAAAATGCATACAGCGTAAAAAAAGTGAGGTTTGTGTCGGAGCTTCTCTTGTGCTTGCAGATGGTAGTTGATGTTGACGCAAACTCCATTTCTAAGCTGAAGACCGTCTACGTTCCTGACAACGGCCTGTACACGGAGTTCAGTGTAGAGGACTTGCGTTGGGTTTTCTGTGTAATTTGCAGCAGTTTCTGGGATTGAAAGAAAATATTTGGTTTTAGTAGTTCTGATATATTTCGCTCAAATAAATACAGTTTTTTCAAACAGTCAAATTAGCAGACATTAGCTAGTGAGCTAACTTCAGCTAACGTTAGCTAGCGAGGTAACGGCCGTTAGCATTTGCTACAAGCTAACTGAGGGGAAATGACCAAAAAAAAAAAACCAACATTAAGTTATTTTAAAAATCTAGAAGATTCTTTTGAGAAAACATTTGTGGCTGGAGCCCAAAAGCCACTCCTTTTTAGAGTGTATTCAATTAATAAAGAAATGTAGCTAATCATCTATTTCATTAGCGTTACTGCTATTTTACTTATTTATGTTGAACACGTTATTTTATTTACAAATACTGGTGGCAGAAAGCGTCCACACGTGCATGCGTTTCCAGTACAGATCAGGTAGTGACGAGTGGAGTTAGTTAATGCCAGCAAACGACCAGGAGACTCCAACACAAATACTGAACCTGTATCCCTTCATCGTGATATTGCTAAGCTGTAATGTAAAGCGCTCGCAACATTTTGGCATGGAGAAGAGGTGGTTAATTTAAGTTAAGCGGTGCTTTCCTGTTCCAACAACGGCTAAACCGAGATCCCCTAAAGCTCTGCTGGTGTATGTATAAACATCCGTTATTTACAAGTCATTGTTTTTCCCTTTTTATAAAGTAGACTAGAATGTACTTAGTGGAGATTGGAATGGCTCTCAGCGAGCAGTGAGCGGGCCCTCGTCGTCAAAGGCCTCCTTTGTGAAGCCTGGGTCATGGTGTCATTGGGTGGCATAGGCTGTAATCTGCACTTAACCAGCACTTAACTTTAAGACCTCAAACAACTAATGCCCCCCTTTAGTCCCCTTTGTCAAAAAGTTTCCTCTTTTGTGCCCTAGAATGTAACCGCAAGCAGACGTTTTTTTTTTGTTGTTTTTTTTTTTGCACCAGACAAATAATTTAGCTGTCATCTCACCAGATTCAAAATGAAGCCGAATCATGTTTTGTACACATTTTTTCTCAAGGTGTGGCACCCTGCTCATGTCTCCGCCTTGTCACATTGTGCCAAAATCATTCCACAGTATTTACAGTTTACAGTTGGAGATGGTGCCAGTGTTTCCCCAGATGGATACCCTGTCTCTAAGATATACTGAACGAAACAAAGGGGAAATAATCAAGTTGAGGGTTTTTTTTTTTTTTTGTTTTCTGCTCATGTATGTTTTTATTTCTTTGTTAAACAAAAGATGTCTTATTTTGGAAGCTATATCGGATAGATTTTATTTAAGGAAAATCTTGTAATTTTGTAAAGTGGGCCTTTTATTATTGAAATATATTGAGTATTTGTCCATCTTGATTTTAAGAATGATATTTTTGCGAGATAATGTATCTTCCTCGTTGTTGTTACACTCCTGGAGAGTACTACAACTACTTCTTCTTCTTCTTCTTCTTCTTCCTGTATTTTGTGTTTTGTTATTTTTTTAATGCAAGACATTTCTCACGGCCTGGAGACACGGTGACACCCCATGAATCACAGAGTGGGATGGTTTGAAAGAGAGAGGCCGCGGTTGTGTCATAGTCAATCGAAGAACGAGAGCTATGTGCGTTTTATCAGAGCTGAGCAGGTCCGCGGTGCTGAGCGCTTCACCATGTGTCGTCCCGTTTCTATCGGGAAACGCTCAACGCTTCGGCCTCTCTCCTTTTTTTGTTTTTGTTTTTTCTTTCTATTTGTGATCTCCCTCGCTCATAAATTCAGGGTTAGTGCATCTTCTGTGCTGTATGTTTGTAAGCGCCGCCAAAGAAAGAGTGCAGGCCGTCGGATGCACAGACGTGTAAATATATAATAGACAGGCAGATATGAATAGGATTTAATAGGAGTTCAACTGGATCTCATGTCTTTGACGTATGTACATGCACAGACACAACACATTCAGGCCTGTACAATCAAACCCAGGGGTTGGAACTGCTTTTTTTTATTGTTTCATTGAGTGTTTATGATTTCATTTTGTGTGCGGGAGAAGGAGACTGACAGACAGAGGTGTCAAACACAATATTGTATGTCATGAAATCGGATGAAAAGGCTTTTATGATTTCGAGCGTCGTTGCTCCGAGCTTCTCAGCGTGTCAGCAGTGGGCCTGAGTGGGGAGGTGTATGTTCTTTTTTTTTTTTTTTTTTTTTTTCTCTCTCTCTTTTTTTTTTTCCTGTTTTAGACTTAATACATTGTGCATGTTTTAACCTTACTGTGGCTGGCGCACTCTGCATGTAGGTCTCTCGAAGCTGCCAACTGTACAGCAGACCATATGTATTCCAATAAAAATAAAAACCAACCTGTTTGTAACACGTCTCCATGTTGGAACCTGTGTGTGTGTGTGTGGGTAACAGATCATGTGTTAAAACCAACTCACCCATGTATGTTCAATCTCTTTCATACTTTTTTTTTTTTTTTTTTTTGGCGAGCAGGCTCAGCAAGTTTTGATTTCACAGCGGTCCACCCTCTTGTGTGTAAATGTGTGCAGAAGTCTTCGCGCCGAGGGGAGAGAACAGCAGCAGTATGCAAAATAAGCAGGCAGACAAATGAGGCAAATTGGTCAGGTACAAAGAGGAAAACCACAAGCTGTTGTGGAATGCAAAGTCAGCACACACAAATTTCTCTTTAAACAGCTACGCCTCGCTTTGTGAAAGCCGAGCAGTTCTTTTCCTGCAGCTTTTGGTCCCATTAAATAATCCTCTAATCGAACAGGATCTAGAATGAAACGGTAAAATGACCGTCGCAGTTCGGTTACTATCATCTGTACTTCATGTCAGGAAGGTACGAAGTGTCGTTTTACTTTTTATTCCAAAAATAGTATTTGAAGTTGTCAGCACTTTGGAGTTCAGTATGTAATGCTGACACGTTTCAGCCCTTGGCTTTTTCAGCATTTGAGACATCTGTTGGTGTGATTTTATAAGAGGTAGCAAAAAATTCACACTTAATCTACTCCGGTAGAACTACACACACACACA
>JAPQRN010000016.1:15924072-15940770 GCA_037367275.1 Coranthus polyacanthus | reverse complement strand
CCATCATAAAAACAATGTTAAATGAAATGCTCATTATCATCTTTTTACGTCTTTACGACTGATTCTTTTCACGTGTCTTTGCTACTTTTAGAAACTCCTCCAGAGAACACTCTTCTTCTATTTTAAGTGTTATTGTTATGTATTTTACTCTGACAATTGGGGGCCCAATAAAAACAGATCCGCAACCCATTTCCCTTTTGGGAAAGGCAGCTGTAATCGATTAAAAACTGGGAATAAGTACAACCTTGTTGAGGTTGCCGAAGCCCATCCTCTGAATAGCGGCCGTCTTCCACTCGGGCAGCGGGGGAACAAACTGCACAGCAGGGGGCTGCTGCTTCAACACACCGAGGGGCAGCGTGCACAGCACAGCATCACACTTATATATGAAGGTCTGAGTCGTGGAGCGAGTGTTCACAGCTATCACCTCACAACCTGAAAAATTCACAAAGAACTTGTACATAAGTATGACCACCCGTTACAAAAATCCATATCAAACAACAGTCGCATGCAGTCCTTTGTACGTACCAGAGGCTGTGTATCGGACCTGCCGCACTGCTGTGTTCAGTTTGATGTCCAAACCTTCAGCCAAGGCCACAGGTACACATGAGTAACCATTTCTGACGGTCAGGTGGCTGCCAGTAAACTCAAAGTCATCATCCTGTGGATATGTTAATAACAACTTATTAGCACAATTATGTCATAGTTAAATAAACAATGTCTTATTACACACATGGGATGCAAAGACGCCGGAGGGTCTCAGGGCTACATATTTCATTAGTACATGTTTCTACCTGATCCCAATGCTTGAGTGAAAGGGTGGAGAGGGGCGTAGCGTTCGCAAACTCTAGGTTGGCAAAATGCCAGTCTAGGATCTGCCTGTCCCTGGATGACAGGTAAACATCACTGTGGGAAACACAGGGAAAACAGAGGCATGGTCATGTATACTGAAAGGTAGAGCAGGTTTTTCACTGTGTGCTTTAAACAAACTGTTCTACAAATAATAGGATGTAAATAAAGTTGGAAAGCATGACAAAAAAATATACATGTTGTTTTAGATGTGTTTGTTTTTGTGTTGATTTACTTGTTTTGTATTTTAATGACTGAATATTCTTAAGGTTTTACTGAACTGTCTTTTATTAGGATCTTCACGCTGCTCAGTGCTTTTTGAGGGACTAAACTCAAGAAACTTTGCACATGCATCAGAAGTGCTGAAGATTTTTAGATTCTATGGGTCGTGGGTATAGATGTTACAAAATGGCTCAACAGCACCGCTTACAAAATTGTAAAAAATTAAGATCACGCATGCAGTTTCACCTAAATTCACACAAAAGCCACTTGGACCCATATCCTAAACACAACAGGAAGTCAGCCGTTTTGGTTTGAATGTCATTTTTGCCCTTTTTGTAATTTCCAGTCGTTGAACTTGAACAAACTCTTCCTAGAGAATTCAACTGAGCTTCTTCACATTTGGTCGGTTTCATCTAATGACCTTGGCGATTAAAAGATCCAAAAAAAATGGTGACTTTTCATTGAACATCGTTGCTATGGCAATGAAATGATATGTAATTAGTAGTTACTCTCTAGCGCCACAAAGAAGTGATATTTAAATCCTTTGAGCAACATCCGATAAGAGGCCGGATACGATATTTACCCCTATTTCTTTAACTCGGCTATATTGAAAACAAGGCATTTGCGTTGATATACATCCCACGTCAAAATAAAGATTGAATGAATAAAATAACAAATCGAGGAGCAGAGAGAATGGTTACCTTGGTGGATTGGCCTCCAGCTCCTGCAGCTTCTCCTCCATTTTGACCTGCATCTCCACCAACTCATCGTACTCCTACGCAGAAAAGGAAATGTAGATGCATGTTTGTCTTCATTTCATCTATGCAAGGGTCACCTCTGCACAATCATTAATTCAACGAGGAATGCTCTGATGTTCGAATATAATCACAAATATTTATTGCAATTAGAAATCAATTATTAGAAAAGCCAAAATGTTTTGTTATAACACAACTCATTTTAGATTTGAGAATTTTAGTGTATTTTAGAATTACAGATTCAAAACCGTTTCCCAAAGACTGTATGAGCCGTGTTGAGAGAAAGAATGGCAAGCATGTACATGTGTGTACACGGTACACACCCAGGCGTTTCAGGTCATGTAGAAAGGACAAGCAGTCTTGACTGAAAGGGCTGACTCAACCTGTTCATCAGTTCACCACAACAGAACAAAGTACGACAGCAGCTTGAGAAGCCTGGTAATACCACCTAGAGAGCCCAGCCTCGGGACACAGCTGCACTGAGTCTAACCCTCACGTCTTAATGATGGGAAAAACATTAAATGATGTAGGTGGACTGGAAAACATTCACCAAAATCAACCTAACACAACTGTACTCTTACTGGATCTAAGTGACTCATACGCTATGGCCTTCAGTCACCAGATCTCAACCTAAACAAACACCTATGGGAGATTTGGGAGTGTTGTGTTGGACAGCGCTCCCCACTGCCATCGTCAAAACATCAAACAAGGAAATATCTTTTGTAGTGTTTGCAAACTTGTAGGATCAATGCCAAGAAGCACTGACGCTGTTCTAGAGGCACCAGGTGGACTAACATATTACTACAGGCTTTCTGCAGGAGTCAATGCAATTTAATTGCAATCTATTTGTTCTGTGAAAGAGAATCTGATGATGCCTGAAAGATTTTAAAACAGTTTAGTTATTTTTGTCTATTTTCCAAGATTTCTTTTTTCCCCTGCACAAAAGGTATAATAAATAACAACAAAAACAGAGAATAACAACATTGGCTATGGACAAAATTCTTATTTTAAACGTTGGTGTCAGCCCAGAATTTCACTACTTATTACTTGATGTAGCTCTTTTTTGATGACTGGATTAGATGACTTAGCCCACACTCCACATTGCGACACACCAGCTGGGTGTGTACCGATAAATTCTGACCAAGCTGCAGTTTGGATTAATGGTTAAGCAAGACTGAAGTTCATGTATGTTTATAAAAGTAACATTAATTTCATAATCCAATCAATTTTTAAAACTTGTCAAAATTGTATTCAAAATATTTTAAGGTCTAAAATTCTGATTAAGGACCTGCAGAAACTCTGTATGTTGTATTCTCCGTTCATTTGTCACACATTAGTATGCTGTGTTCATGTGCACACATAAACACACGCGTAAATTCTCCCACTGTGCTGCGGAAAATGGTTATGTACATCTGCCGACACAAAGATAGTCAGACGGTGATTCAAGTCCTTGAAGTGGTTTCTCAGACAGTGGATGGGCAGCAGACTAATGCCGTTCAGACACCAGCTGTTTCTAAGCCAACTAAAACCTCCCTTTAAAAAACACACAGACCAGCAGTGGAGGTGATTTATCCACACCAAAAATAAACCAGCAGCACTCACTCTAATAATACATCCTACTGAGGCATTAAACCACTTAAACACAGCCTGTCTGCTTACTTAGATAGCACAGCATTACTATTCAGTGAGGCATCCACCCTGACCTAGTAGCCCATTAAATATCCCCTTTGCATGCGAGCACTATGCAGCATTATGGTTCCGTTACAAATGATTTAAGCATTGTTGGAGACAAATGTTATTCTTCAATACAAAGTAGAATTTCATAACTGAGCTGGTACACCTTCTGACCTGTTAGAACGCCTAATAATAAACAAGGAAATTCAAGTCTACAACTGAAAACAGACACTGTGTAATATCCACACCACCACAAACACTTGGAAACAGTTTGCTTTAAACTTAACTGCTTTAACTCAAGCATTTTAACTTACGCACACCGATTTCTACACGATCCGAGAGCTGTGAGGAAGTAATGGAGGTGTCGCAAACTAATCTGTTCTAGAAAAACAGCTTTTCACACAGTAACCATATCTTTCTTATGTGCCACTGTTCAGCTTTTGAATGGTCACAAAAATAGAGCTGGAGCTCACTTTGCAGAGTGCGGTGAGGTCGCGGTGCTTGCTCTTCACCAGGAACTCAGCTGTGATATCTCGGGGTGGTTTGACCTCGCTGGCCTCTTTGTACTGCTGATGGAGCTCTTTAACCCGTTCCTTGGTGCTCACCATCTGAAGGGGTACGAAATGAGAAAAAAGAACAAACACAACAAAAAGACAGAAGGAATTGAGATGTGGTGTATCTGTGGTGTACACTGTTGATACAAATTATAGGTTTTGGCGTGCAGTGCTTCTTTACCCAGGGTTCAATTTTAAGACCTTTTAGAACATCTCGATGTAGGTCCACCAACTCCATTTTGTTGTCCCTTCCCCCCCATTGTGTTTGATTTACTATTAATTCTACCCATCTCCTGTTGGTGCCAACCACATCTTAAAAACTTCCTCCAGCCACTTCTCTTTAAAATTGCACTTTCCCATTTCTGAATCTAAACTGATGCATAGACTTAAACTAATACACAGACTTTATTGTTTTTAGTTCCTATGCATTCACTTGGAAAAATGGTATAAAAGTAAAGTTTATTATTATTACTACTAGATGCTACTGTGAAGATACTATTACAACAGTATTTATCTACAGACCCACGCTCCCTAGCGCGTCAGCTCATGTAACTACATCTAAAAATACATTCATGTGTGTGACAGCAAAAGCATAACAACGTTGAACAAGTGACATGATTTTAAAAATTGATCTTATTGGCTACGATTTTTCCACACCATTTGTACATTTAAATTAATTCAAGTTAATGGTAAATATAAACCATATTTTCCTTAATTTTAATTTTAGACTTTTTAATGACCCACAAAAACCCTGTTATCACTTGGGTTTTTGCAGGATTAAGTCTTCTCCCGTAATCCCTTACAATGAACAGCGATGAACTTCTTAAACTTCGGCTAAAGCTTCGCCCATATCAAACTTAACTGTGCTCACCTTGTTGAGAAGATCCCTGAGATCTTCCTGAGTCTTTACAATCTTCTTCCAGTGTTCGATCTGCTCGTCCTTTACATGCTTCTCTTGCAGCCTGCACATACGCAGATACAAACATAAGAACAGAGTGCATCTATCTGTGTACATCAGTACTTCGGACACACATGTGCAGGATCACTCTGCCATCATCTCCTTAGTGTGAGTGCATGCGGTGTTAGTGTACACCATACTCACTGTATGACCACCTCCAGAGCCTGACCCAGAGAAACAGGCTTGTTGTTGAGGAAGTTGAAGTCCAGCTGGTGGCTGAGGTAGGAGGTGGCCTCCAGCAATCGGTTGAACTCTTGTTCCACCATCTCATCTTTTTCTTTTGGCACCTGGTCTCACACAAAATAGAATTGGGGAATTATTCTCATTTAAAAGGTTAGTTCAGAATATCTGAATGGGGTGGTATGAGGCACTTATCCATAGTCAACGTATCGCAATGAGCACAGCCCCAGTTCGGAGAAGCTAAGTGATGTTCTGCTGTGAATGGAGGCAGCAGCAAAAATGGCATTTTAGCCACATTTGGGGGAAAAAAAATAAAATAAATCAATGTCAGTGTAAGTGTATGCTACATTTAGAATATTTTTGCCACTTTACCTTGCTGTCAGACAGACCTCTCTGACGGGGAACTGATGCCCTCAAGTGGACTTCAAAACTACCAGACTCCAAAGAAAATCAATAACTTTACTTTGCAGAACACAGGGCTTGCTGTTCTACCACTGCCTCGATCGGTTATTATGTTGTGTGTTTTAACAAAGGGTTAGTACAAAGTGTATTGACAAGCTAACCAAACAAACCAATCGAAGCAGCGGTCGACTTGTGACTCGTGTTCTGCAAGGAAAAAGTACTGTTCTTGTCAAGGAAGTCATGCGGCTTTGAAGCAGTTTAAAAAAGGAGCAACACTGCAGCTTCAGTTTTGTCAAACGGTTGACTGACAACAGGGTAAAGCGGTGAAAATATTCTAAATGTAATGTACATTTAAACTGAGACTGATTTTTGTTGGGCGAGTCTTTTGTTTTAGGTGGTTAAGATACCATTTTTGCGTGCTGCCTCTGTCCGTAGCAGTACATCGCTCATCTTCCATGTTGGTACTGACCGTGATCTACTGCAGTAAAAACACTGAATATGGATAAGTACCTCAACAAACAAACGATTCAACAAAGAAGGAATCAATGATAAAAAAATAAACAAACAGTAGGAAGAGAAACATGCCAGACTAAACTACAACTAAAGCCACCATGTTCTACTAGTACCCCAGTATTATGACTAGGTCCATTAAGCAGTGACTCCTATTTCTGTGTCCCCTTAGTGGGGCACGCATGTACATTAAGTCACTCGATCACTAATCTAAACAGAAAAAATACTAATAAATTCATTGTCCCCTTAAAACAATTTTCCACGTCATGTTAAACATGCAGTAACAGGCTGATTATAACATGCTTCTCAAAACAGTTAAAAACGGACACCGAGCAGATCCATGGTTGATGTGTAGCACCATCAGAGGGGCTGAGCATCAATCAAGAACTGGAGTTTTGAGGGAAAATCCACACTCGTGGTACTTCATGGATTTGAACAGCGCTGCAACTGTCCCACCACAAACCCCTATCTATACAAGCTGACTGGTTAGATAAGTGTAGCCAGCTTCTAGTCGGTAGAATTAGATTATTTGTATAGTATGTTAGGGGTGAGATATGGCAATATTTATAGAGGAAATGTCTGCAGCCTTTCTTGATTGATATTGTATTGCTAAGCATAAATTATATAAACGGCATTAATAATAACGCTGTGGTCACTCGACACATCCTTTGATAACACATTATTCGGAGAATCTGACTGGATTTCAATTTCAGCACCGTTCTGAGTAATAGTCGAGGTGATATTTGAAAACTATGATCACTTTTTCATAAAAGCATAAACCTTCATACTCTCGTACAGTTTGAGGCCTGAACATTTTCAAAAATGGAGCCATCCCCCAAATGCCTTATGGCAGCTATTTTACTTTCCGCCATAACGGAATTATGTTTTTTGCATCATATATCGTGAGGATAGGTGATGTCTACTCTTATGTGTAACAGATTATCTATAAAGTATATGTGATGATTCATCCATACACAAAGAGAAACGGCTGAATTATTGAATCTCAACTAATAAAGCTGTTGAAATGTTACAAATACTCTAAACTCTCTGTAGACGGACTATACAAATAAAGCGCTACTCAGTTTTTTGTAACTTCTAAACAGAACCACAGCATTTCAGGAATGAAATAAGCATGTTATTGTGTGGATCTTCCCTCTAATTATGGAACAATTTAGTTTATTTGGTTATTAAAGTGAATGTTTAACATGAGTTGCTCATTTGTTTCTCTCTATCTCCGACATGGATAAGGGACAGGGATGGAAAATTACTCAGTACAATGAAATGGATGGAGCTGAAATGTCGACTTTAAAAGTTATTTAGAATAAAGGTAAGAAATATAATGTGTAAATAAACCAATACATACACTTGTGCACCGTTCACCCTTTAGCAGTTCACCAAAAGATGAACATGGAAGGGGGTTGAGAAGACAAAGAGGGGAGGGGGAAGAGAGAGAGAACATATTAAGTAAACACAACTTTAACCTCAAACAGGTTTGCACAAAAGTAAAAACATGTACATTTAATTTGGCTTTTCCTGTGGCGGAGGAAACCAGTTACACATGATGTGGATGCTTCAAGAACCCTGCTGGCTAGTCTCTACTTCAATGGAAGTGCCCTGAATGTGAACCCAAACATCCTACTACTGTTGCTGCCACTTGACAGACAGAACTAAAACGAGAGTGGAAAAACATTGTTTACTTCCAATTTAATGACATTAAACTGTATCCGCTTTCTGGAAGTGGGGCTGTTGTTGATGACACGCAAGGGTAAGCAGTTAAATGAATCCAACATCATTTTGTTTTTGTGGCTTATGGAAAGCCAGATCCCTGCCTGAGGACAACAGGGGCTTTGGAGAACAGCTTTTAAAGGCAGACACAGGGCACTAAAATGGTGATGGGGATATTTTGTGCCTATATAAACATCTTTTTTTAAAGGAAGTAAACAACACACGGTCCAAGTTGTAAAAAACATGTAATTTGAGCACATATCTGTTGCAGCTGTAGGGACACTCTAATGTCATAAGGCTGTTCTAAAAGTTAGATGTTGATGTAAGAAACCTTGACCTGATGCAGAAATAAAAAAAAAAATGTCAGTATGACAGAGGCAAGCACATATTTTTCAGTCAGAGGAGTCAATCACATGCATACCTCCAATGCCATTAGCCTTCTTTTTTGGGCTTTACACATAACCTTGGGTTTTTTTTTAGCAAACACTCATCACAGAATAAAGAGCTTTATACAACTTAATATTTATTCACCCCTAAGGGTGCAGTTATTAATTATGAGAATAAACTGAAGGATAATGGATAAGAGGCAAACCAGTTCACAGATTAACACATCCAGTCATACTCACAGCTTGGCCATTGGCTTCATACAGTGGACACTTCTGTTTGATCTTGGCCAGCTCCATGTTAACCTGCTTACTGATCACTGCCATGGGGTTCCCTCCTGAATGAACACACAAAACACACGCAACTGACACAGCAGATACGTGGACAACATTGCCCTCTAGAGGTGGAAGTGTAGAAGCTCTAGTGAAGAAAGCGCTGCAGTGTCTTAAAATCATGTTTCAATAAGAACTAAGTGGTTTGCAACTCATGATTATTTTAGTTGATGATTAATGTCTCGACTACTTTCTTGATTAATCCATCAGATGTTTGTAGGGTTGAGTGATATAGACAAATAATCATATCTAATCAATTAATCATTGCATCTCTAATGACTACATCTTCATTACAATCAATTTAGACAAACAAATTATTTGCATGAAACCTCCTAATGCAAACAGGAAGTTAGACCACTTTGTAATAGGTTGTTCCAATACTGGCACAGACTATAATACATTTAAAACATTATTTAAAAAAAAACCAAACAAAATCCAGTCTTACCCAGTCCTGTCACCACCATGGCTCCCAGGTCAGCTACATAGTTACCCTTCCTAAATGTGGCCACTCTGCCTCCAACGCGGTCCTGGACGGAGAAAGTACGTACAAATTTTCTATAGCATGATGATAAACTTGTGGTACTTTTACAGTTAAAAGTAATTCATACAAACAGCTTTTTGTATGTCGATACCAAAATTCCTTTGACACACAACTAATAAACGTTCAAAAATGGATTTTTCGAAAATGACCTACCCTGGCCTCCAAGACTGTCACATCCATCCCAAAGCTCTGCAGCTGCCTTGCTGCAGCGAGGCCAGACACACCTCCACCAATAACTATAACCTTCCCAGTCTTCTTAGCTGCAAAAGAAAACATATCAGCTTGCTATTATATCATATATACATCTAAAAGCTCTTACAAACCACTGCAGATAGTTGCCAACCTTTGCAAGTTTGTTTTCCAACCACAGATGCTTGTAACATTTGTGTAACAGTTAGTCATTGTTTACAAGTACAATGAATGAAGTGAACTCACTAGGTAAAGGTTTGACCCTCTTGTAAATGCCGAAGTTAATGAGGCCGTGTCTTTCTAGGTAGCTGTGTATCCTGTGAACCAGCACAGCATCACCTAAAAAGAGAAACAAACCACATTAAAAACAACTGTATGTGCAAGTAACATTTTAATGGGAGAATATACAATATTTAATTTAATGTCTTACTGTTGTATGGAGCTTCCAACTGCTGTGCTGTGGCCTCAAAGGTCAGCTGGATCTTAGGGTTGTCCAGCCACAGTTGGAGCTGGAGGAGGTTAATAGAAATTAATATACCGCAGGATATATATATGATGCTTTTAAAGGCAGAGTAATATGTCAGTATAAACTCTTACCGTGCGGTTGCGAATGTAGAGGAAGACCTTTTGAGTCTGCTGGGGGCCACTGATGATGTCAGGGAAGCAGGCGGCCTCCTGGGAAGTCATACGGTCATGAGGAAGGCGACTCTGGAAAGCAGCCCCTTCCACTCCTAAAATCAAAACAAACAACATGCATTTAGATATTTGGAAGTTTTAAATATGCACTTTTCTTTTTTCAACAAAGGCTTTTTCTCCGTTTCACATGATGCACAACACAAACTTCACATAAGCACATGCAAATCTTTGAACCTTTAATTGTCATAGAAATAACTGATCAATATCTAATTGTCTTTTTCAGTTCATTTTATGCCACTAGTCAAGTACAAGTCATACAATAGCATATTTACACACATACAGGACACCTAATGACCATTTATTGGTATTGTACACTGGAACACATAAATCAAATTTTTTGTTTGCCTTTTAGGCTTTGTAAAAAAACACAAAAAAAGCACAGGGCGGATATGACATAAATAACTTCAATATAGAAAGACTATTACTGAAATATACAGAGAATTTACTGATAATAATAAGTACCAATTCTTTCAGCTGTTTCTATTCAGCTGAATTGAGAAGATTATCCTGATTATGCAAAATAATTGCGGTTTGCTCAAATAACTGAAATAAAGCAATTATATAATAATTGTGATAGGTCTATTTACCAGACGGTTCCTCTGGTTCACTGTCGTTCTCTTCCTCAGGTGGTGGGGGTGGAGGAGGGACAACCTGCTTCCTTTCCTTCTCCGCCTTGGCGTTCCTTTCCTCCTCGGAGTAATATTCGTCCTCAGACAGATTGGCCAGGCTTTCGTCCATCTCGCGGTACTCCACCTGCAACAATAGGCACAATAAAAGCATCATTAAAACCGGCATTGTGGAAACGGGGTTGCTCCCTCTTCTCTCAAAACGCTGAAAACTTTCCGTGAAATTCCACTGGTGCCAATTCATACTTCACTACTTTTCTTCATTTTGGGCAACTTTATTTAACTTCTTGCCTGTAGAGGCAGCAGAAACCTAAAATGTTTACTTTTGCTCGCTTGCGCCGACTTGTCCGTCGGACTTCAGCTGAGTCCGGGTCAATCCCACCAGGACCTGCTTGGTGGGGCAAAGGGCCTCCTCCAGCTTCCCCACTAGGGGATGACCTCTCCTTCTTCTTTGCTTCCATAGCACCTGCAGTTGAAGCTGATGGACCAGTCTGTGCATCAGATACGGGGGCTCTATCGCCTCCCGAGGCTCCCGCAGAAGAAGAGGAGGAGGAGGAAGAGGAGCCAGCATCTGACTTCTTGCTAGACAGCATGATGGAGGATGTTGGAGGCCTCTCCTGGATGAAGGGGGACAAATGAATGTGAAACAAACTGCTCAAGCTTAACTATTTTTAGAGTGAAATGGGAACTATTTGAATGTTCAAAATTGAATAAATAATGGGAAAACATAACAAAATGTCCCTAAAAAACTGAATGGAAATGATGAAGTGTGGGTTGTGCAAACTGAAAAAACGTCTAAGCACACTGTGATGGCACTTATGAGGTACACTCAAAAATTTTTTTTTGAAAAATATGTAAGATATATGTATTTGACTGCATATAGTACAATGAACATATGTCATATTGTATTAATAAACCCAATGTCATCACTAATAAATAAACAAATATGAGGTTTATATGGTTATCATCAAAACATCCAATTTGTTTCATGAGAACCAGTTTTGTACTTGTTTGATGGACAAATATGCATCACATAAAGTTTGTTTATGTTAAAGCTGGTTAATTAAAATGGAAAATGTTATATGCAAATAAAATACATAGGCCTACATATTTTTTGAGTGTAGTAGCAATTACAATTTTGACATTTATCACCAAAACTAGACCTTCCGCATCTAAAATATCTTCCAAATCAATACCAAATATTCCCATACTCAAACACTGGTGTTTTTTTTTTTTTTAAAGGATTACATTACATTAAACCCTCCCTGCTCCAAACTGGTCACATCTGTAACACTGGATGAATTAAGTGACACTAACTGTGCATGAATGTCATGGTTTAATGAAATGATTGCTCCATGGTAAAGTAACCTTGTCTTGTTTTACCCATTTCTCCGTGCACCTGGTAATATCCATTCAAACACTAAGAAATGAAGACAGAACCAGAAATATTGTTATGAACAGGTCCAACTAAACAAGTAATGTTGGCCTTTCAAATTGCATCTCGGTATTTTAGCAAAGCCATTACCATCTTTATTATATTACATTTTCCGACGAAACAGGCCTTTAAAAGTTTTTTATATCGTTATCAAACGGACAAACGTTAGCTAGCAAACTATGCGTAAAGCTAGCAGCAGAAGAACGGTACGGCTATCAACGCTAGCTAGTTTTAGCTAATATCAGCTTTATTCTTGACACAAAGCTGCATACAACATATCTGACTATTAAAATGTAGTCATTTAAGTCCAGCGGCAGGCAACATATGCTTCAAACAGATTTCAATAATTTCTCCATTCGTCTTTTTTTTTCCACCGAGACCATGCTACATGAGCTAACGCCGCTAACAATGAGACCCCAGTTAGCACCAACAGTGGCACAGTAGCAGGTGCGAAGTGGTGCAAAAGAAAACGCCGGTTTCTTTTGAAAAGGGATCTTCATTAACAAACTGACGGTAGCGTTTAAGGTACAGTTCTCTGCATCACTGCGTATTATTCTAACAAATACTGCGGTGCTTAAAATATGAAAAATACTAAAATTACCTCTCAATCCCCCGACGATGTCAACACAAAGACGGCACAGTTACAGGTCCCGATTCAATGAACTCTTCCGTGATTGGAGAAGAATTAGCGTTACGCAAGACGACGCGAGCAAATGATTGGTCAAGATAGTTGCTAATCTAAGAGAAGGCGGGGATTAATACTCCTCCACTTCCAATGGATGGGTTTCTAAGTTTACAGGCCACGCCCTATCTGCTATGCGACGTACGGCGCATACTTAAATTGTTTTCTGGTAAAAAAGTGAAAAAACATGATGTGGGTGGAAGTTGTTTTCAATTACCGACCGAGATAAGCATTGATATTAAATTTGTGAGGAAATTACAAACCTGATTTCAGATTGGGCCAGTCATCGTTGCAGGCGCAGTGACGTGAGCGTGGGTGAAGAACTGGATGGGCAGGTACGGGGAGGGAGGGCTGAAGACAGGTAAAGGTGATCTAAACCGACGTCGCACCTACAACTCAGGGAAGCACACCGATGTTTTGTTGACTCCTTTGTTTCTCCATTTTGAGCCGTCTGCGTGTAAGTAACTCGCACAAACAGCGTGTAAATCACGAAAAGTGTCTTTGTGGATGCAATAATATGTTTTGATCAGCGAGTTTCTCTAAAGGGAGCGGGAAGTTGGGCATTTTCGTGTATGTTTTCTCGCCTGAGGTGCTGCCTGTAGTTTCTAGTATTTTGAGTCTGACATGGAAGAGGTGTGGTGCAGCTTTCTGAGGCTTTCATTAGTTCTGAATGAGACGCTAGTGTAAAAAAAAAATGCTTCAGTGCCAGAGGAAGGGGGAAAAACACTTAATACAAGCTACAGCTGAAATGATGAGGCCCATACACTTGTTAGCTAATAATCAATATATCCAACAGAACCCCCCCCAAAAAATGGTGAAGCAAGAGCAGGAGACGGCCAACCGGCCAGACAACACCGCATTCACTCAGCAGAGGCTTCCGGCTTGGCAGCCCATGCTGTCTGCTGGCATTGTCATCCCCGGGTTTGTCGTCATTGGTCTGGCCTTCATTGGCATCGGCCTCGCTCTCTTTGTCACCTCACGGAGCATCCAAGTGTTGGAGGTATGGCTGTCTGTCATGGGGAGATATAACAACAACAACAACAACAACAAAAAAAACTGCGCTCCAAAACAAATATCCTGCATTTTTTACACCATCTCACCTCTCGGATTAAGTCAAGAAACAGGCACTTGCACTAGTCTAGATTAGTCAGAGTGAAGATGCCATGAAGACAAAGAATGCATCAAGAACAGGGTGACTCCAGAAGAATGGGTATTTCATATTTGAAATATGTATGTAGTCATACATATCATGAATTCACATCTCTTTTTTTAAATTTACAGCGCCTCAAATTAGGAGTGGACAATATAGCCAAAATGTTCTATCACAGTATAAGAGTATACAGATAGAATTTGTATTTAATTATTTAGAAATAATTATTAGACCACCTGTGTGTTCTTAATGAAGAGTGACTTCTAAGGGACTTGGAATCAGTAAAACGGCTGTTTTATGACGACCTCCAGAAGAAAATGCAGTCTGACTCCACAAAAATCCACACAGGAAGAGGTGGAAACCGTATTTCAACACCACGTCAAAGTGGTCTAATAATAATTATTATTATTAAGCTGTATGTCACGATACAGTACCTGTAGCGTACATTTAGTTAAACATAAACCATACTTTACGTCAACATTTTGATTAATTTTCTTTTATCAGAAAACAACTGCTTCACATGACACAAAACTTAAATTACTATAAACTATACTGTAAACAGTAAACCATTTTTTTTTCAAAACTGAGGCTTTAAGGCTCCAAATGAGAACAATAACACTGTGAAAGTTATCGACAGTGTGAAAACGTCTAGTAATCATGCGTGCCCAGTTTCAATACAAATGCATGTTTTCAAGTTTTACTGGTTTTGACATGCGACGCAGCTCAGCATTTGGCCTGCTGGCTAAATCACACAACCTTGCAAAGGGGCTGGATTCAGGAGCTTGTGAAATCATACAGAACCCTCAAACGTTGGGACATGCACTGGAACTTTTGCTTTGACAAATCTCTAAACTGGTACAGTAAAAATGTCAATGTATGTGGTCAGCTACTCTGAGCTCAGGCGTCATTGTTAGTATTTATTTATTTTATGTTTTTCCAGCAACTCAAAATCATTACATAAATCATTTTCCTCACATTTGAGTGGGACTTTGAAATTGATATGGGAAGTATATTTTATTCATATACAGTACTTCCTATGAATGTAATGCAAGTCAAGTCAACTCTGCGCTGTACAGAGAGAAAACACGGACATGAATAAAAGAAGATGAGTGAGTCAATGAAGAGCATAGGGTGTCGAGATGAAATCAAACACAAGCAGCAATTGCACAAGGAACAAATAAAATACAACAAGTGATGTACAACCAAATAAAAGCCAGAAAGTGAACATGATAACAGTTAAAACGGTAGGTGTTAAGATGGGATTTAAAAACATCAAGGAGGGGAAAGACATAACTCTCGGTGGCGAAATATTCTATAATTTAGGTCTAGCTACAGAGAATGCAGTTGTCTTTGGATTTTAAATTGATGTGTGGCCTGAAAAGCAGTGATTCGTCTTGTTTATGTATGTATGTATGTTATATACTTTGGGTTGACGTCTTTTGACAACTGGACGTAGTCGCACGTTTTTCTTCACGTTAACTTCGCCAAGTCCATCACAGTCTGACAAGTTCTATTATTTGAAGTTTTGGGACTGAACCGACTAAAAGTGTGGTGTAAAACGTGTCTCTGTTTTCTTTTTTCCTTTTGTCAGTTGCAGATAGCTTAAATCTAATTGCCTGATTTTTGTTTCTAAAGAGTGAGGTGGCAGAATCATAACGCTGCTCCTCTTAATTGAATAATGGGGGTGCTTTTCCGCCATTTGCTCCATCGCCTGGTACCTGTGATGGCTGTGACTGTCACTGAACGCACAAATCCGTCTGGTGTCAAATGTCAGATGCAAAACTGACATTGGAGATAGGGGTATAGTGGAAGTTGTCCAAACCTGCAGCTACAGGACTGACACAGCTATCTGGTTTCACACTTGTTGCCTGTAAGCGATATCGTACTTTTGACTTTAAAGAGGTGTGGACAGACAAAGGAGATGGCCGTTGTAGTGATCAATATTTAATAATAAGCCTATGCGTTCTTTCTCGCTCAGATGGACTACACTGGGGTTGAGCAGAACTCACCGTGCTTCAAGTGCACCGACGAAGATGCTAAGAACTGTGTGTGCAAGCTGGACTTCTCCATTAACAGCCTATTTAAGGTTCAAACAGACGCACACGTACAACAAGACTTTTTCGCGCGTTGAACGGAACTTCTCTGACCCCTGTCTGCGTTGTTGTCACCGCGTTTTCCTCAACAGGGGCCGGTGTTCTTTTATTATGGTTTGTCCAACTACTTCCAGAACCACAGGAAGTATGGGGTGTCTAAAGACGCAAGCCAGCTGTCGGGAGACCTGGACAACTTCAAGGTAAGTTACAACATAGGATACTGGAAAAAAAAAATAGAAACACACACTCACAATTTTTCAGGCAAAACCCCCCCCCAAACTATGTCCAAAATTGACCAAAATAAAAATGCTGCTACTTACTTTCTGTCCTTCAGAGTCCTGATTCAACATGTGCTCCCTACGAGTACAGCAACAAGAAACCAATTGTACCGTGTGGATCAATAGCAAACAGCATGTTCAACGGTAAGTGAAATACATCTAAGTTTAATTGATATGTTAAAGGTGCTTTTAATTATATGAGTTTTTGTCTGTTTTTTTATTTTATTTTGATAGACACATTCAAGCTTTATCAGGTCGTTAATGGGACAAAGAAGTTGGTGCCCTTTGATGGAAAAGGGATTGCCTGGTGGACAGACTACAACATCAAATACAGAAACCCCTCTGTGACGCCTCTGAGGAATGCATTCAACGGTAGGAACTCTGGGTTTGTGTACAGTACCACAACTTGCTCTCTCATCATTGTAAACATTGGTTTTATGCAAGTTTCATGCATCTCAAAAAAGTC
>JAPQRN010000016.1:15891156-15912777 GCA_037367275.1 Coranthus polyacanthus | reverse complement strand
TTTTTTTAGCTTCGTCAGAGTCTGGATGGTCTTCTGAACCAGCTGAAGAACTTCCAAGCAAGACTGAGACAGTATGCCTCCTATGAATATGTCCAGAGGCTGCTTAAAGGATACCTGAAGGTGAGGCAGCTAGTTCTCCCTACTAAACACGTACAGTATGCAAGAAAACTAAAAACTGTAAGTAAATGCTTTCCATTTATCCTGTCTCTCAACAGGTGAATATGTTGGTGATTGAGCTGAAGTCTGAGGCTCTGAAAGACCGCCACTGGAAGCAGCTGATGAAGCGTTTGCATGTGAACTGGGTCCTGTCAGAGCTGACTCTGGGACAGATCTGGGATGTGGATCTGCAGAAGAATGAGATGGTGGTGAAGGATGTTCTCCTGGTCGCTCAGGGAGAGATGGCTTTGGAAGAGTTCCTCAAACAGGTGACGAGCAGGCAGAAGAATTTAAAAGAAATGTAAAAGCGTTGTTTCACTCATTTCACTGGGTGAAAAGATTAAAAAACTGTGGTTTGGTTTTGGTTGCTGCTCCTCAGATCCGTGAAGTCTGGAACTCGTATGAGCTTGACCTGGTGAACTACCAGAACAAGTGTCGTCTGATTCGAGGCTGGGATGACCTCTTCAACAAGGTCAAAGAACACATCAACAGTGTGTCTGCCATGAAGTTGTCTCCTTACTACAAGGTAAACAAAGTTGTCGTTTAAACAAAAGTTTTAACATTTTTAGGCAAGGCTTTCTTTTTTCTTTCATAAATGCATCACCATTATTCACTGTTCTTTTCCTCCCAGGTGTTTGAAGAGGATGCTCTGAGCTGGGAGGACAAGCTGAACCGCATCATGGCTCTGTTTGACGTTTGGATTGATGTCCAGCGTCGCTGGGTCTACCTGGAGGGCATCTTCACAGGCAGTGCAGACATCAAACATCTTCTTCCTGTAGAAACGCAGAGATTCCAGAGGTAAATGGAGAGCTCATATTTCTACACTTAATTTTAAAATATCAGAATTTTTTTTGCCCATTTCAGCAGTGATATCATTTAAAAAAAACATGGTTTTAAGATTTTAAAATAAAAAATACTCTGCATTTAATATTTTTTTTAGTTTTATGTGGTTTTTAGACAAAAAAATGCAACCTCTCTAAAAAGTTGTTAAATCGAAGTAAGTTTGTCTGCTGAACACTGTAGTTTTCATGCTTCCCTAAAGTCCACCTTAAATTCAGATTATTTTTTATAACTGTTAACTGTTCAAGTATTTAGTACTATACCCTATTGTAATTTCTCTTTCTCCTTATTTTATAGCATCAGCACAGAGTTCTTGGCCCTAATGAAAAAGGTGACGAAATCTCCTTTGGTGATGGATGTGCTGAACATTCAGGGAGTGCAGAGGTCCCTGGAGCGTCTGGCTGACCTTCTGGGAAAAATCCAGAAAGCTCTTGGAGAATATCTGGAGAGGGAAAGATCCTCATTCCCCAGGTAAGATGATGACACTGGGGCAAAGCAAAATGATCAGTGCATTCATTTATTGACCAATCCCCTCAGCTGATCATCATCCTTCTTATTATTTCCAGGTTCTACTTCGTTGGAGACGAGGACCTGCTTGAGATTATTGGCAACAGCAAGAACGTGGCCAAACTCCAAAAGCACTTCAAAAAGATGTTTGCTGGTGTCTCTAGCATTTTGCTCAACGAGGACAACACGGTGGTGCTGGGAATCTCCTCCCGTGAGGGTGAAGAGATTCTGTACAAGACCCCGGTCTCCATCACGGAGCACCCCAAGATCAATGAGTGGCTGACTCTTGTGGAGAAGGAGATGAGGGTGACGCTAGCCAAGCTGTTAGCCGAGTCAGTCACTGAGGTCACAGGCTTCAACAAGGGCAGTGGCATCGACCTGAGCCAGTACATTAACTGGATCGATCGTTACCAGGTTAGTAACGCCACCCACAATAAGAGTAAAACAAAACTGAATTTTAAAGAGGATTCAATTTAATCTTTCTTAATAAGCTAGTTTTAAAGTTTAGTGCAACATTTAAAGTTGAGCAATGATTTAATTGAGTTTGAAAATGAATCTTTATGTCTACTTTCCCTACAGGCCCAGCTTGTTGTCCTGTCCACTCAGATCGCCTGGTCTGAGAACATCGAGTCTGCCTTGACCACCATCTCTGGTGGTGGGGACATGTCACCCATGCAAGGAGTGCTCACAAATGTGGAGGCCACCCTCAACGTGCTGGCTGACACTGTACTGATGGAACAGCCTCCTCTCCGCAGGAGGAAACTGGAGCACCTGGTCAGAAGGAATTTTGCCAAGTATATTTTTGAGGGAATAATGTGCAAAGAACACTGTTTCTGAAACCCTCTTCTGTTCTATCTTAGATCACAGAGCTGGTACACCAGCGTGACGTCACCAGGACTTTGATCAAGAACAAAATTGACAACCCCAAGTCCTTCGAGTGGCTGAGCCAGATGCGTTTCTACTTTGACCCCAAGCAGACTGATGTCCTGCAGCAGCTGTCTATTCAGATGGCCAACGCAAAGTTCAACTATGGCTTTGAGTACTTGGGTGTCCAGGACAAGCTGGTCCAGACACCTCTGACAGACCGCTGCTATCTCACAATGACCCAGGCTCTGGAAGCCCGCCTTGGAGGGTCACCATTCGGTATGAGAACAGAATGCGACACAATTTCTATTTTTTTTAAATGGATATGATGCATTTCTTCTTGAGGAAAAACTAGAGAACACTGAATTTCATTTTTTTCCCATATAGGTCCTGCTGGCACAGGAAAGACTGAGTCAGTGAAAGCCCTCGGTCACCAGCTTGGTCGCTTTGTCCTGGTCTTCAACTGTGATGAGACATTCGACTTCCAGGTGTGTCTAATTTCTTTTGTTCTTTAGTAAATGCTATGTGTTGCCATACTTTGTGATTTGGACATCACGAAGCAGTTAAATATATTTTGATTTGAATAGTTTTTATCTAGGCTCTCATTTTTCTTATATTTGGAATTTAACTCTCTTCTTTGTCATCTGCAGGCCATGGGTCGTATCTTCGTGGGTCTGTGCCAGGTGGGAGCCTGGGGCTGCTTTGACGAGTTCAACCGTCTTGAGGAGAGAATGCTGTCAGCCGTCTCTCAGCAGGTCCAGTACATCCAGGTGGCCCTGAGGGAGCACAGCAACCCCAACAGAGACAGGAGTAAGGATTATGAGTAAAAGAAGAGAATGTGCAAGTCTTTCTTACATGAGAGGGAACAGTCACATTGTAAATAATCTCTGTTCCGCTTTCAGGTGTGCCCATCACCACCGAACTCCTGAACAAGCAGGTGAAGGTGAGCCCAGACATGGCCATCTTCATCACCATGAACCCTGGTTACGCTGGTCGTTCCAACCTGCCTGACAATCTGAAGAAGCTGTTCCGTAGTTTGGCCATGACCAAGCCTGACCGCCAGCTCATCGCCCAGGTCATGCTCTACTCTCAAGGTTTCCGCACAGCTGAGATCCTTGCTAAGAAGATTGTACCCTTCTTCAAGTATGTACTGTTCATCTAAGAAATGTTTAAATACCTTTTTAGAGATACTTATCCCCTGAATTGGATCCCTTTTTGTCTATTTCAGATTGTGCGATGAGCAGCTGTCATCCCAGAGTCACTATGATTTTGGTCTCAGAGCTCTCAAGAGTGTGCTAATCAGTGCTGGCAATGTCAAACGTGAACGCATCCAGAAGATCAAAAGGGAGAAACTTGAGCGTGGAGAAGTTGTTGATGAGAATGAGATCGCTGAGAACCTTCCAGAACAGGAGGTATAAAAACTGTTTATATAAGAAACTTGGAAGTTCTGCACATCTAATTGTAAAATCCTTCTTATGAAAGCTCTTGTAACACTATCATACTGATGGGTAATTTTAGGACATCTGTTTTGCTTTGTTGCTTTAGATCCTGATCCAGAGTGTGTGTGAGACCATGGTGCCTAAACTGGTGGCAGAGGACATCCCTCTGCTGTTCAGCTTGCTCTCAGATGTTTTCCCTGGAGTGCAGTACATGCGTGGAGAGATGACCGCTCTGAGGGAGGAATTAAAGAAAGTGTGCGCAGAGATGTACCTCACCTACGGAGATGGTGATGATGTGGGCAGCCTGTGGGTAGAGAAGGTATACAACTAATTGTAATTAACATAAGTCTGCACAGAAATAGAGAAGTGATGTAGATCTGAAAACAGATCCCCATTCGATCTGCAGGGAATGTGGACATGCATGATTATGTATTCAAAATATATTGCTTTTTATGTATGTCACAAATCCTTGCCAGTCAGAGACAGACTGGAGACTTAGATGTTTTTTGAATAAGGATAAAGTAAAAATAGATGACATTGATGAAGGATTGTTTTTCTGTATTTCAGAGATACACACTGCACATATGTATTGATGGATACATACTGCTCTGATTCTGAAATGTCTTTGAACCACTTCCAGGTGCTCCAACTATACCAGATCACACAGATCAACCATGGTCTGATGATGGTCGGACCCTCAGGCAGTGGAAAAACTATGGCATGGCGAGTGTTGCTCAAGGCTCTGGAAAGGCTGGAAGGTGTCGAGGGTGTGGCCCACATCATTGACCCCAAGGCCATCAGCAAGGACCACCTGTATGGAACCCTGGACCCCAACACCCGTGAATGGACTGATGGCTTGTTCACACACATCCTCAGGAAGTGAGTTCTTCGACACGCTTCATTAATAAGGATATTGGGTTACTCAGTTAATCTTCTATGTGCAAATTAGATAGTTTTACATAATGGTGAATTTCAATTCCAGGATCATTGACAATGTTCGAGGTGAACTGCAGAAGCGACAGTGGATCATCTTTGACGGTGATGTCGACCCAGAGTGGGTTGAAAATCTCAACTCTGTCCTGGATGACAACAAGCTGCTCACTCTACCCAACGGAGAGCGTCTCAGTTTGCCACCAAATGTAAGAGCATCACATTTCAAACCCTCATTTCCATCTTAAGGCCGGTGAAATCATTTCTAAATTTACCTTGAGTTATTCTGTCCATTTCCAGGTACGTGTGATGTTTGAGGTCCAGGACCTGAAGTATGCCACCCTGGCCACCGTGTCGCGCTGTGGTATGGTGTGGTTCAGTGAGGATGTTCTCAGCACTGACATGATCTTCAACAACTTCCTGGCTCGCATTCGCAGCATCCCGTTGGATGAGGGAGAGGATGAAGCTCAGCGTAAGAGAAAGGGCATTGAGGATGAGGATGAAGCTGCGTCACCAATGCTACAGGTAATAACTGGAAGAAATTACAAATTAGGGCATGGCAGTATAGCTGAAAAATTTGTTTTAAAATGTTTCATTCTAGTCTATCAGTATTTATTAATAATTTTACTGACCTATTTTTAATAAAGACTAAGAGGAAAATGTGAGTTAAAGTTTATTTTGAATGATAATGAAGTAGAATGTATAAGAAAAGACTAATTGCCAAAAGTGACATTTATTCTGTTTTCTTCCAGATCCAGCGTGATGCTGCAGGTATTCTGCAGCCTTACTTCACCTCCACAGGCCTGGTCATCAAGGCGTTGGAGCATGCCTCAAAGATGGAGCACATCATGGACTTCACCCGCCTGCGCTGCTTGGGCTCCCTGTGCTCAATGCTGCACCAGGCCTGCCGCAATGTGGCTCTGTACAACAACAACCACCCAGACTTCCCCATGCCCATCGATCAGCTGGAGAGATACATGCAGGTACTGTTCTGTCATCTCTTTCACTTTAGATAAGCATAGATGTCTTACTTTATGCATCACCTGAAAAGTAATCAATATACAATTACTCTTACATCTGATAACTTGTGTGACGTGATCTCTCTACAGAGGTATCTGATCTACGCTGTGCTATGGTCCTTCTCCGGTGATGGACGGCTGAAGATGAGGGCTGAGCTTGGGGAATATATCCGACGCATCACCACAGTACCCCTCCCCTCTGCCCCCAATGTCCCCATCATTGACTATGAGGTACAGAGGAGTCTCTGTCTCTGACTATTAGTTGAATAAACTTACACTGTCTACAAATCTCAGAAGACTAGCCAAAGCTGTTGTAGTCTACATTTTCAGCATCTTCTTCTTTGTTTTCATTCAGGTGTGCATCTCAGGAGAGTGGCAGTCCTGGCAGGGTAAGGTGCCCCAGATTGAGGTGGAGACTCACAAGGTGGCGTCCCCTGATGTTGTGGTTCCCACCTTGGACACTGTTCGCCATGAGGCTTTGCTTTACACATGGCTGGCAGAACACAAACCGCTAGTACTATGTGGACCTCCTGGATCTGGAAAGACCATGACCCTGTTCAGCGCCCTCAGGGCCCTGCCTGATATGGAGGTCAGATGTCAAAAGTTTTTTTTTTTTTTTGTTTTTTTTTTAAATGAAATAGTGTATAACCATCCATGTCAAGATTAGATGATTAAAGGAAAGGCATATAATTTGTCAAATATTTTACAGTTGCGCAAACTTGTAATGACCAAATGCTGCTCTTCTCTTTACCAGGTTGTGGGTCTGAACTTCTCCAGTGCTACAACACCAGAGCTGCTGCTGAAGACCTTCGACCATTACTGTGAGTATCGCCGTACTCCCAACGGTGTGGTCCTTGCCCCTGTCCAGCTCGGCAAGTGGCTGGTGTTGTTCTGTGATGAGATCAATTTGCCGGACATGGACAAGTATGGCACACAGAGAGTCATCTCTTTCCTGAGACAGGTATAATACACTGTTTCCATTGTTTACAATGTGGTCAAAGTGTGCAAACTGATTTCTTGGCAGCTTGAAACTTCGTCCCTCCTTGTATAGTAAATGCTCGTCTGGTGTGTTTTTGCAGATGGTAGAACATGGAGGGTTCTACCGCACCTCAGATCAGACTTGGGTCAAACTGGAGAGGATCCAGTTTGTGGGAGCCTGCAATCCTCCCACAGACCCTGGCAGAAAGCCTCTCACACACAGGTACAGTATACACACTTAACATCTGACTAGAATAATGAGAGGTTAATGAAATATTATCACCAAGTTAAATGGATATTAACACAATTTTATAAAAGACACGATGAACCCTAACATGTGCATGTTGTGATGTTCCGCTTCAGATTCCTGCGTCATGTTCCTGTGGTGTATGTGGACTATCCAGGACCAGCTTCTCTCACTCAGATTTATGGCACCTTCAACCGTGCCATGCTGCGTCTCATCCCCTCTCTACGCACCTATGCTGAACCTCTGACTGCTGCCATGGTGGAGTTCTACACCATGTCTCAGGTAAAGAAAACTGAAAACCTAATGAATAAACAAGTGAAAAGAGAGATCAAACCAAACCTTTCATTTTCCTGTAATTCACTCTTGTTGGCATATTTTTTTTTTCCCTCTTCAGGAGCGGTTCACCCAGGACACCCAGCCCCACTACATCTACTCTCCTAGAGAGATGACCCGATGGGTGAGGGGAATCTTTGAGGCCTTGCGGCCACTTGAGACTCTACCTGTGGAGGGTCTCATTCGCATCTGGGCCCATGAGGCTCTTCGCCTCTTCCAGGATAGGTTAGTGCAAGTTTGAGAGTCCTATCACATACAGAGGAGACTTTTGTTATATACTGTAGTAGTGGTTTAGGTGCTAAGCATGTTCATAATGTAATTTGAACAGTAATTTTTATTTGACAAAAAAAAAAATCTTTTAAGAGGCACGTAACTGATCAGGTAGAGTGATATACTAAAGGTTGGGTTGGTCTTAAACTTTTTCAGGCTTGTTGGAGATGAAGAAAGAAGGTGGACAGATGAAAACATTGATATGGTGGCTCTCAAACACTTCCCTAACATTGATAAGGAGAAGGCTCTTAACAGACCCATCCTCTACAGCAACTGGCTCTCCAAGGTAAACTAAACCAGTTTGGCAGCTGTGCTATATTCCACTATGTTAACGTTGTGTAAGTATTTTCAAATGGCTGCCCAGTAGCATTATTTTTAAATGTTACTATAATCTTTGTGGTTGCAGGACTACATCCCAGTGGAACAGGAAGAGCTGAGAGACTATGTGAAGGCCCGTCTGAAGGTCTTCTATGAAGAGGAGCTGGATGTCCCTCTGGTGCTCTTTAATGAGGTGCTGGACCACGTCCTGAGAATTGACAGGTGAAGAACTTAACAATGCTGCTTATTCACTACTTATCTAATGTTTATGATCTGTTGCAGTGTCCTGTCACATCAAAAATATTTTATTGTATAATCTTACAAGTCCATGTCCTCCTGTAGAATCTTCCGGCAGCCTCAGGGCCATCTCCTGTTGATTGGTGTGAGTGGAGCAGGAAAGACCACTCTGTCTCGCTTTGTAGCCTGGATGAACGGACTGAGTGTCTACCAGATCAAGGTTGGTAGGATACGGGGAGATAATTAAAACTTCAGTTGTACACTGACCTTTCTGTATTGACTTGAATGGATTTGTGTGCCTTCAGGTACACAGGAAATACACTGGAGAGGACTTTGATGAAGACCTGCGGACAGTGCTGCGTCGTTCAGGATGCAAGAATGAGAAGATTGCCTTCATCATGGATGAGTCTAATGTCCTGGACTCTGGTTTCCTTGAGAGAATGAACACCCTTCTGGCCAACGGAGAGGTAACTTGCTGCCATCATTGTGCCACTTCTTTTGTGGTTGTCTTTGGATTTATTATTGTTTTAAAATTTTAATTGGTTTTTATTTTGTATTTCATTTTGGTTTTTGATTTGTTTGTTTTATGAGTGAAAATGGATGAATAAATATTTTTATTTTGAGGAACTGACAGATTTTTTTAGTTTTTGTTTAGTTTTGGGGTTAGTGGAAAGCCTTGATTTACAGAAGCTGAAAAGGGTTGGATGAAAGAATGCATGGTTTTCACTGCGAGCTTCAGTCTTTGTTTTTGTTAACTATAATAACCCCTACTTACCATAGTTTGTGAGCTCTGTTATGGTTAGCATTTATGCTAGTTTTGCCAGTGCCATAAGAGCAGCTTTGAATGCTGAATCAGTAGAAACAATTGGCTGCTTTGAATTGGGTTTTTTATGTATAATGTTCTGGTTCTTAGTTTTTCCCTCTTATTCTGCTCTTGTAGGTTCCTGGCTTGTTTGAGGGAGATGAATATGCCACCCTGATGACTCAGTGTAAAGAGGGAGCTCAGAAAGAGGGTTTGATGCTCGACACACATGAAGAGCTGTACAAGT
Source organism: Coranthus polyacanthus (assembly GCA_037367275.1). Lineage (NCBI taxonomy): Eukaryota > Metazoa > Chordata > Actinopteri > Kurtiformes > Apogonidae > Coranthus > Coranthus polyacanthus. The sequence continues at coordinate 15,903,590 of JAPQRN010000016.1, read as the reverse complement.
GGTTCACCAGCCAGGTGATCAGGAACCTCCATGTGGTTTTCACCATGAACCCCTCATCAGAAGGCCTAAAGGACAGAGCTGCCACATCTCCTGCCCTCTTCAACAGGTAGATCCACATAATGAACACTGAGCATGAATTAATTTATTACACCAGAGAAAACCAGATGTTGTAGGAAAAGATGGAGTTTTCCGTGTTGACTCGGCACACTTGCATTTTGCCAGGTGTGTGCTGAACTGGTTTGGAGACTGGTCCACTGAGGCCCTGTATCAGGTGGGTAAGGAGTTCACCAGCAAGATGGACCTGGAGAAACCCAACTACAAGGTGCCAGACTACATGCCCATCGTCTATGACAAACTGCCCCAGCCACCGTCTCACCGTGAGGCCATCGTCAACGGCTGTGTGTTTGTACACCAGACACTGCACCAGGTGGGGAGGCGTTCGCAAAAACTGTCTGATAGTGAATTCCTATAACAGTATGATGTACTTCATCCTAACTGTCCACGCTTTGCAGGCTAACAACCGACTGGCCAAGCGAGGTGGCCACACCATGGCCATCACTCCCCGACACTACCTTGACTTTATCAACCAGTATGCCAACCTGTTCAATGAGAAACGCAGCGAGTTGGAGGAGCAGCAGATGCATCTCAATGTTGGTCTCCGTAAGATCAAGGAAACTGTCGATCAGGTAAATACTTAATGTATTTCACATGATACTATGTGCTTGGATACTTGTAGTAGTGCTTTATTTTCACCCATTTCTCAAACTCCACCAAGGTTTTGTCCCCTCAAACCAATACATTTTTGTCAGTAGCTTCTTAAACTCCCAGTTGCTTTCAACCTGTTGCTTTCCTCCTTCTGCCCCCCTGATTGGATTTTTGTCTCTGCATCAAGGTGGAGGAGCTTCGACGTGACCTGCGAATCAAGAGCCAGGAGTTGGAGGCAAAGAATGCTGCTGCCAATGACAAGCTAAAGAAAATGGTCAAAGACCAGCAGGAGGCTGAGAAGAAAAAGGTACGCTGGAAGCATTTTTTTCTACCTCCTGGGATTTGGTAATTTTGACTTGTACAGTTACAGAAGTAATCCTCTTAACTCTTTTGCACTGGAGATTTGGGTTTGAAATGGTAACCTTTTAATCGTTTACTGTTTTATTGTGATTGTAGGTGATGAGTCAGGAGATCCAGGAGGCTGTGTACAAGCAGCAGGAGGTGATTAAGGACAAACAGCTGAGTGTCAAACAGGACTTGGACCAAGTGGAGCCTGCTGTTATTGAGGCTCAGAATGGTACAGTGGCTTATTTACTCCCAGAAGTCTTTGTAGTGTGTTTAACTGAACTTTTTCCCCTGAGGAGTCGTTTGTTGAAGTTACGTATGCATGTTTGATTTGTATAGTACTCGAAGATTAATGGTCAGGCATTTTTTCCCCTCTGTTCACTTATGCCCCAAGGGCTTTACAGTTAACAGTTTGATTTCTGCTTACATCCTCCTTTCATCAATGCCCCTTCCTTGTCATAATCATTATTGTCCACCTGATGTTGATAGCTGTTAAGTCCATTAAGAAGCAGCACCTGGTGGAGGTGCGTTCCATGGCCAATCCACCTGCAGCTGTAAAACTGGCCCTGGAGTCCATCTGCTTGCTCCTGGGAGAGAGCACGACCGACTGGAAGCAGATTCGGTCCATCATCATGAGGGAGAACTTCATCCCCACCATTGTTAACTTCTCTGCTGAAGAGATCAGGTGAAATAAGAAAAAATGTATTTCTGAATTGGCCACTAAAGAGCTCTGTCTTTCTGTCCCATTTTCTGTCTTTTCGACCTCATACTCCTCTCCTTTTGCACTCAAAACTCCTCTTTTTTTCGAACACATTCCTGCTTTCACTTAACTAGCGGTGAGCTCTATTAAGCGGCAACACCTAGTAGAAGTGCGAGCTATGACCAACCCCCCCGCTGCAGTCAAACTGGCCCTGGAGTCTATCTGCCTCATGCTGGGCGAGGAGACCAATGACTGGAAAAAAATCAGACAAGTTATTATCAGGGACAATTTCATCAGCAGCATAGTCAACTTTTCTTCTGAGGAGATGAGGTAACCGGTGTCAGAACCTCAACATAGTCTAATCTGAAGGAAAATCAATGTAAAGCAATCGGTGTAAAATGGAACCTGTGAGTAGAACCTGATTTTTAGCTTTACAGCACCAAGCTTCACCAGTTGATTTTTATTGAATCAGAAAATGAATTGATGGCAACTACAACCTATAAAAATCAAAGTTCATTGTTATGATTTTCTATTTGAATGATTAAAAATGCACTCCTTCTACACCCCTATGAAAATCCTAAAAATGCAGCAGAAATTAATATTTTTCTGTGATCAATGTTAATTTTTTACACTTCGCATCCATATATTTCAGGGTTTTCCCTAGGTTTCTGGAGAGGTTAGGCGCTGGGTGGGGGTTGTTTGGTCAAGAGTTTTGGTGAAAATTTGCTGTTATTTTACTAAAAACATTCATTTGCTCATCATTTTATGTTCATATCATTGCCTATATAGATATTGGCTACAAGAAATGTAAACGAATGAAATGAAACACTTGGCCCTGAAGTAATCAATCACATATTCCTAACTATAGGAAGAACATCAGTAAAACTAGGCTTACTCTTCAGAAGTTTGCAGCCATTAGTAGCTCATTAAGTTACTGCAGTAAAGATGCCGTTGGTAGCGAAACAACTCCTGCAGGTGTATTTGGGAGGGGGGGATTTTATTCAATAAACAGAAGCTGAGTGACTCGGTTGGTGAGCAAGCTGCCAAGTCCACACAACAGACATCAAAACCTTCTATTAGCCATAAAATCTTATTAACAGAGCAGCAATTTATTAAAGGACCACCAGTACACTTATTAGGGAGTCCAAATAAAGTAAAATAGAGACCATATTGACTCCTAGAAAAAGTATTGACTCAGTATTTCTAGAGAGAAATTCAATGGAAGTCAGTTGGAACCAGTCTTTTTGAGGGGCAGCATCTAACAGCCGCCTGTGGTCCACATTAGCTTCACTTTCAGGCCTTAAAAATACCTATGCCAAAACACAGCACTGCACCTAAGTCTTAAGATGGTAGGGAAAACCCTGTATTTGACTATGAATGCATAAAGTGCTATATTCTGACTCCTGCAACTGTTATGATTCACTCAGTGACTCCATCCGTGAGAAGATGAAGAAGAACTACCTCTCAAACCCAAGTTACAACTATGACCAAGTCAACAGGGCCTCACTCGCCTGTGGACCTATGGTGAAATGGGCTATTGCTCAGGTAAGAAAACTAAAAACATACAGATGAAGATAAAAGTCAGGGTAAAGAAAGAGTTTTCTTTTGATGTGTGTTTTTTGTCTTCCCCTAGCTCAACTATGCTGATATGCTGAAGCGTGTGGAGCCTCTCCGTAATGAACTGCAGAAGCTCGAAGATGATGCCACAGACAACAAGACCAAGGCAGAAGAGGTAGAACAAATGATCAGAGACCTGGAGGCTAGCATCGCTCGCTACAAGGAGGAGTACGCTGTCCTCATTTCTGAAGCCCAGGCCATCAAGGCCGACCTCGCTGCAGTCGAAGCTAAGGTAACCGCTCATTAAACTACTTTAATCTCAGAGTAGCATGATGGGTCCTGGTACATTTTCTGAACACTTCTTCGCTCTGTTCCCAGGTGAATCGCAGCACAGCTCTGCTCAAGAGTCTGTCAGCTGAAAGAGAGCGCTGGGAGAAGACCAGTGAGACCTTCAAGAACCAGATGTCCACCATTGCTGGAGACTGTCTGCTCTCTGCTGCATTCATTACCTATGCTGGCTACTTTGAACAACAGATGAGACAGAACCTGTTCACTACTTGGTCTCATCACCTGCAGCAAGCCAACATTCAGGTAGTTTTAGCTCTGATGCAGTCAGAAGTAGGTTTTGATCATCACACCTACAAATCCCAGCACCAATCACGCTAACTTAATAATATGTATGTTTTTAACATGTATGTTACGCAAGAATATTTTATATAAGAACTTTAAAGAATGTTAAAAATCTGCCTATGTAGACATGAATGACCTATTATGATTTTAGCATATAATTATAAAAAACACTGTAGTGAAAGAAATATGTAGGTCGATGAAACAAAAGAAAATGATAAATAATAATAATAATAATAATAAAAAAAAAATTCCGACCCTGCCATGCAGGAAAACTATGCATTGTGTTTGTAATCTGATGTCAGAAAGTGTGGTTTGCTTGAATCTCATTGGTCTAAATTCCTCTTCAGTTCCGTACGGACATCGCCAGAACTGAGTACCTGTCCAACGCAGATGAGAGACTCCGCTGGCAAGCCAACTCCCTCCCTGCTGATGACCTCTGTACCGAGAATGCCATCATGCTCAAGAGGTTTAACAGGTCAGTGACTTTGCTTTCTAAATGGAGTATTTTTGTTTATTACTTGTCTGACTGGCTGAGCGATAATTTGCCTTGAGATAAAATGAATCGATGCCATTGCCTTTCTAGATACCCGCTCATCATCGACCCATCAGGTCAAGCTACGGAGTTCATAATGAATGAGTACAAAGAGAGAAAGATCACCAGGACCAGTTTCCTGGATGATGCCTTCAGGAAGAATCTGGAGAGTGCCCTGCGTTTCGGAAACCCACTGTTGGTCCAGGTAAGTCTCAATGCATACATTTAATTTTCCTGCTACGTGGTCACTGGTCACCACCTTTTGTGTTCATCAAATGATTAGCTTATTTGTAGTCATCGCTTTGTAAACTTTGCTTTTCAGGACGTGGAAAGTTATGACCCCATCTTGAACCCAGTGCTGAACAGGGAGGTCCGCAGAACTGGAGGACGTGTCCTCATCACCCTCGGAGATCAGGACATTGATCTGTCACCTTCATTCGTCATCTTCCTCTCCACACGAGATCCAACGGTGAGGAAACTTATTTAGGTTTTGTCTACGGCTAATGCTGGTAAACTAAACTTTACCGGGTATGAAGCTTAGTCACTTCCAGTGTTTTTTGATGAGTATTTACTTAATAGAACAAGACACATAGTCTAGACAGTTAATCTGAGCCATGTGATGTTGTCTTCATGTAGGTTGAGTTCCCACCAGACCTGTGTTCTCGTGTGACGTTTGTCAACTTCACTGTGACGCGCAGCAGCCTTCAGAGCCAGTGTCTCAACGAAGTCCTAAAGGCTGAGAGACCTGATGTAGATGAGAAACGCTCTGACCTCCTTAAACTGCAGGGTGAGACACAAACTGTTACCAAACATGATGGGGCACCGCCGTGGATGGTGATAGAGATTGACAGGACTATAGGAGACTTCAGAAGTTATGGTCAGTGACTTTTTTTTTTTTAGAGCCGATTAATGACTCCCCTCTCATCTTTCAGGCGAGTTCCAGCTGCGTCTCCGTCAGCTTGAAAAATCCCTGCTACAGGCCCTCAATGAAGTTAAGGGCCGTATCCTGGACGATGACACCATCATCACCACACTGGAGAATCTGAAGAAGGAGGCAGCTGAGGTGACCCGAAAGGTGGAGGAGACGGATATTGTCATGGCTGAGGTGGAGGCTGTGTCACAGCAGTACCTGTCTCTGTCCTCTGCCTGCAGCAGCATCTACTTCACCATGGAGGCTCTCAACCAGGTCTGAATGCATCTCATTGCTCATCAACCCTTAAAAACACACATTGACAAAGAGACGCCTGAACATAATTTTATATTTTCACTTATTCTGAGCTTATTCTTTCGGTCAGTATCAAGGATTGTACATCATATGATTTCTTGCAAATACAGCTTTTACTAAGATATGAACAGTTCAGTGACTTCTTGAATACACTTCAAGGCACACTTTTGCACTAATACACTCTCAAAAGCTGAGAATCTCACAATTCAGACACAATTTATGGATGGACTCTGACAAACATTAGCTAACTTTTAAACCAGTTATGACAATCATGTGTATGCATAGCATCAGCGATATCCTAGTCTCTAGGTGGCCCAATCATTTCAATTTCCAATTTCCATGACAATTAAATGAAGAACCGCATTTCTGCAATTTGAAAAAACAAATTAATACGTTCTTTGTATTTCCTTCCAGATGCACTTCCTGTACCAGTACTCTCTTCACTTTTTCCTGGATACCTATCACACTGTGCTGTATGAGAACGTCAACCTCAAGAACATCAGTGATCACTCACAAAGACTGGCCTTCATCACCAAGGACCTCTTCCAGGTTTGAACCAAACATTTTGGAACAAATATATTTCTTGGATAGGAATTATTTCACTATATTTACCTGTCGGGTTTCTGTGGGTGTAGATTGCTTTCAACAGAGTAGCCAGAGGTATGCTGCACCAGGACCACATCACCTTTGCCATGCTGTTGGCTAAAATCAGTCTGAAGGGCATGATAACGTAAGATTCCAGTTCACTAAGATCATATTGCTGTCTTAATCCACTGCTGTTATATAAAACACACAAATCACTTGTTTCCAGTGAGCCTCCGTATGATGCAGAGTTCCAGCACTTCCTCCGTGGTAAGGAAATTGTCCTGACAGGCATGTTACTGCCCAAAGTGAAGGGTCTGACCACCGACCAGAGTGAGGCTATGGTCCGTCTCAGTCGTCTGCCAGCATTCAAAGACCTGGTGGACAAAGTTGAGGCTGATGAGGTGAGTATTGACCGGTGATGGCATTTAACTAAGTACTCTGGTATAGTACTTAGGTACAGACCCTATACACACACGTCTACAGCTTTATACTCCTGCTCCATTATATCTCAGAGGCAAATATTGTACTTCTTACTCCACTACATTTGTCTAACAGCTTTAGTTACCGCTCATCTGTTTGTTTTGTTACTTCAGCAATTCTTCATGTGGCTTGAGAGCAACACCCCAGAGCTGGCTGTTCCTTATCTGTGGTCAGAGGAGAAACAGTCCAGTAAGTATATACACTCTTCATATTTTGTAAATGATATATAAAAGGTAAAACAAGCCCATATTGGTTGTATATATATATTTATGTATCTGACCCGTCGTCTTGTCCTTTTTCCTCTTCCTGCACAGCTTCCATTGGCCAGGCAGTGCATCAGCTGCTGCTGATCCAGGCTTTCCGTCCAGACCGTCTGCTGGCCATGTCGCACATTTTTGTGTCAAAGGTTCTGGGAGATACCTTCATGAGCATCATCGAGCAGCCTCTTGACCTGGCTAATATTGTGGACAGCGAGGTACAGACAAGTATCCATTCATTTTCTCTCCAGAGGCCTTTTGCCATTGTCTTTGCTGTTGAATATGGCGCTGACGTCCCTCCCTCTGTGTCTTCAGGTGAAGCCTAGCACTCCAGTGTTGATGTGTTCTGTGCCGGGTTATGATGCCAGCGGCCTGGTCAGAGATTTGGCTGCTGAGCAAAACAAACAAATCACCTCCATCTCGATCGGTAAAGATTCAAACCTTCAAAAAGCAGTTTGATTTGAATCCCAAATCTTAATGGGTATTGTAAATGTTTGTCTTTTTTTTTGCGGTCTACAGGTTCAGCTGAGGGTTTCAACAAGGCTGACAGAGACATCAACACTGCTGTCAAGTCTGGCAGGTGGGTCATGTTTTTGTTCATTTTCTTTGCATGTACACCTCAGTTTGTTGTGCTTGTACACTTACACTGTTGTAATTGTGCAGGTGGGTGATGTTGGAGAACGTCCACCTGGCTCCTGGTTGGCTGATGCAGCTGGAGAAGAAGCTCCACTCTATGCAGCCTCATGCCAGCTTCAGGCTTTTCCTCACTATGGAGATCAACCCTAAGGTACACCACATCACTCATAAAATGGTTCCAGCTTTTCAAAATGTTGACATGGAATATTACTAGGGATAAGCATGAACTTGTCAAATGTCATGGAGGGCCAAAACAAATTGGGCAGCCCTGACAAAAAAATTTAGTTTAACCTGCTAGCAGTTAGTGACAAACAACATGAAAAGTAAATCATAAAGGTGTCCAGCTCATGGTCTCGGCTATCGGCCAAATTATTTTAAACCTCAGTGTTGGCCCACAATTTCAGGATTGGTACATCTCTAATTTTTATTCTTAAAAAGATAATTTTATCTCTATTTGTCATGGTTCTGTTTCACTCCTCACAGTTTCACTTCTTTGTTTTCCCTCCAGGTTCCAGTTAATCTGCTTCGTGCCGGTCGTATCTTTGTATTTGAGCCTCCTCCAGGTGTCAAGGCCAATATGCTCAGGACCTTCAGCAGCATCCCTGTGGCTCGCATGTGCAAGGTGACTTAAGACGGAGTCAGGCACACAAAATTGTATATGTACTTCAAAAGCGTATTTATTAGCGTCAATGCTTTCTCCAAATGAACTTTTCCCATGTTTCCACAGGCTCCCAACGAGCGTGCTCGTCTCTACTTCCTGCTGGCCTGGTTCCATGCTGTTATCCAGGAGCGTCTGCGCTATGCACCACTGGGCTGGTCCAAGAAATATGAGTTTGGAGAGTCTGACCTGCGTTCTGCCTGTGACACTGTTGACACCTGGCTGGACGACACTGCTAAGGTTTGAAATTAATCCTCATATCTAAAGCCATGTTTCCATATAACTGTCAAGCGAATTTGACTCTTGAAATATCGCAAAAAAGAAAATGTATACAGTGTATATAAATAGTTACTTATCAAACTTTTGACAGTGCATTAAACATCAAGTTTTCACCTTTGCACACAGGGGCGTCAGAACATTGCACCAGATAAGATCCCCTGGGCGGCTCTGAAAACCCTCATGGCTCAGTCCATCTATGGAGGTCGCATTGACAACGAGTTTGACCAGCGGCTGCTCATCACCTTCCTGGAACGTATTTTCACAAAGGGCAGCTTCGACAGCGAGTTCAAACTGGCTCTGAAGGTGGACGGACACAAGGACATCAAGATGCCTGATGGAATTCGGTCAGTCACATAGTCTCACACAAGGGATTATAGATCTGTGAGGGAAAAACATTTTTCAGATGGCTTCACTCATACAATATGTTTGGTTTGTTGCAGGCGAGAGGAGTTCATGCACTGGGTAGAGATGCTTCCTGACACTCAGACTCCATCTTGGCTCGGGTTGCCTAGCAATGCTGAGAAGGTCTTGCTCACCACTCAGGGTATGCTGAAGCCACTTATCTTGTTTGCTGTCACTCAAGCACAACATTTTCGGATTCTTCTGCATAGTTCTGTTCTTCAAATTTTTTTTCTCACTGAGGACAGACCATTAACCATTTCTCCTTCTATTCCAGTGTTTTAACTCATACTTTTACAGGTGCGAGGAGTGGTCAAGATCGCATACAGTATTTGCATCTACTTTGGGCAGAATAATGTACATGTGGTGGCAAATACTGTGTTAAGGATGTGCTTCTAATAATGTCATCCTCTGCATATCACGTTACTTTTTAATACTGGATGCACCGATCCTGTATTGATATTTATCCCATACTGACTCAAATAGTCTGATTGGGTATTGGTGATAATGGGACAGATCTATTCAGTTCTATGTTATTCTATCTACATCCATGAACTACGTTATGCATCAGCCGTGAGCTGGTAAACCTGTACATTTTGCTAGAGGGAGAGCTAACATAGTATGAAGGAAGCTAACGACATACTTGCTATGCCAACAAGTTCTACAACTACTTGCTTTACGCACATAAAGCCAGTGTTTCAAGGGTTGACTTGGCACTGCGAAATATAACACAACCAACTTAATCAAACACCCCCGCAAGCATCATGTCAAAGAACACACGTTCAACCAAATCAAAAAAAGGGAACAATTTGAAGAATTTAGTCTGCTGCAATCCAGAGATGCAACACACTTTCCAGTGATAGTATGAAAGGGACAAAAATGACAAGCCTTGACAGTCATTGAAAATGAGGGCTTTTGTTGCCCAATTTAACGCTTGCAACTGACTGAAACAATTAGTGCAACTCTAACAAGCAGCTCCTGGTTATCTTGTGTTATTGCAGTCATCCAGTTAACCTATATACTTCTGAAGTTGTAGTTTTTAACCATGGTATTTAAAAGGTGCTCTGCCTAAAGGAAGGGTGCGTGTGTCCTCACCCTCCAGCAGCTGTATTTCGCTGCCATCATGTCGCTTTGCTGAGATATTGTCCCCACGCCTTCCCCTTCAGATTAGGACTCAGGACAGCTGCACACCTCCCCATCCCTTTAGCTCGTCCGTTATATCCTCCCTCCCCATTTTGTTTCAAAACTCCCTCAAACTCACACAGATTCCAGCTGCTGAAGCATCCAGAACACCACTCCCGTATCCCTGCTTATCTCTCCCTCCAGTGTCTGTCTCAAACCCCCAATCTACTTTTGTTATTTTATCTTTTTTTTTTTTGTTTTTACAGATTGTTCAAGTACAGTTCATTTATCCACTTGGAAACTATGTTGTGGTTAATTTTGTTGAAAATATGCATCATGCCTGAAGCCTTGTATGTTTTGTGTGACCCACTATATTCCTAATTTGTGTTTGTTACAACTCCTCTATAAATCCTTTTAACATATTCAGGTGAGCTGTTTCTTTGTCCCACAATTAATTTCTTCTCGTCCTACCTCCCACCATGGCCTTGTCTTCCACCCGTCCTCCACCTCCCTACCCGCTCACTTGCATCCTTCTCCCCCGGGCTGCGCAGGCATTGACATGATGGGTAAGATGCTGAAAATGCAGATGTTGGAGGATGAGGACGACCTTGCCTACGAGACGGAGAAGAAGCAGCGCACTTCATCCACATCTGACTCCCAGCCGGCCTGGATGAGGACCCTCCACACTACTGCCTGCAACTGGCTGCAGCTCATGCCTCAAACAGTCAATCCACTCAAACGCACAGTGGAAAACATCAAGGTAATGGGAGAATGCAGAGTGAAAGGAGCCGAGCTATCTTTACATTGCAGTCTTCCTTGGAGTTTACTACCTAAATGCATTTTGTTGTTTTGAAATGTTTGTGCCCATCCCATGACAAATGAGAGGTACAAGGGAAACATGTTTCAGTTTTATTGTATAAATTACTGGTATGCGTTTGACTTTTTCTGCCAGTTATGCATCTGCTGATTTTCTGTATCTGTGGATGTCTTCTTCCTTCAAACACCAGGACCCGCTGTTCCGTTTCTTCGAGCGTGAGGTGAAAATGGGCGGCAAGATGCTGCAGGAGATCCGTCAGGATCTGTCTGATGTGGTGCAAGTGTGTGAAGGCAAGAAGAAGCAGACCAACTACCTGCGCACACTGATCAGTGACCTGGTTAAAGGTAAAGTGACTGAATTTTACTGAGATTAGTTACATGTATTTGTTTGGTATCTTATGGTTTGAAGTAGGATTACTGAGAGAGGAAAATGCCCTCGTGTCCTTTTGACCCTTGTTTAGACTTGGTTTTAAAATGTGTTTTCAGTGACATGAAAACAAGTGGACATCCGAGACGCATCACTGCTTATACCTGGCATCTCCAAGGTGTCCAGCTCGGATGTCATTACTGCCTGTGTCACTTCCGCTCCAAGGCTCGCACACAGTTATGTTAGTCTGCTGTCAGACAACCGGCAAAGTTGTTTCACACAGGCTAGCTAAGAAAACCGATTCTAGAAATGATGTACATGTACAGTATGTAGTGTGCCAACTTTTGAGATCCCCATCGGGGTCATTTTCATGTTTTTGTTGTTTGTTTGTTTGTTTGTTTTTAAGCGTTGGTACAATGTCACTAAAAACGACCACCATGTCCTGCATTGATGAGGTATTTTCCTGTTACATCCTTGTTTGGGACACATTAGCGTTTACACTATAAAACAAATAAATGCATCCCAGACCAGTTTGGCAAGTGGTTTGAGTGATTGGATCACAATGTGTCTGGGTCGTCAGTCTACAATTGTATGTACCGCTGTCCACTTGTGATCCGATCACCCATGATGCATTTCAAAACCAACTGTAAACAGGGCCTTAGTTGTTCTTGGTCACCAAGATGTTGTTAAAATGGTTTTACTGTGAGTGAATGACTCTGGTATCGGCCTGCTTTGTTCTCGTTAGGCATCCTTCCTCGCAGCTGGTGCAGATACACAGTCCCAACATCCATGACTGTCATTCAGTGGGTGGCAGATTTCAGTGACCGAATCAAACAGCTGCAGCACATCTCCCAGGGGGCCGCCAGCGGGGGCGCAAAGGAGCTGAAGGTACTGTAAAGCCTGAGTGGCTAAGGACTCCAAATGCTAACTTTGTGTTCAATCATTTAACATCTCCAATGTAAAGGAGAAGGCAATTGTAAGCCATACGCAAGGGCAAAAGCACAGTCGTATTGTTACATCATACTGCGGACTTAGAGTCACAGTGTTTCCCAACTCAGCATTTAAAACTATTTATTTATTGATAAACATGTAGCTATTTGTTCTCAGATGTTGGCTGAAAAATCAACCAAGGAATCTAAAA
>JAPQRN010000016.1:15872681-15884116 GCA_037367275.1 Coranthus polyacanthus | reverse complement strand
GGCTTGTGTTCAATGAAAAAAAGACATGGGTTTGGAAAAATATCTGAAGATTTGGAAATAATTCAATGATTTCTAACGCCACCTTTAGATACTGCTATTCAAGTGCTTTACTCTCGTCGTGATAATGGTTTGGAGTTAAAATCTTCTTTTCCAAACTAAAATATCTAAACTGGCATGTAATGGAGATTAAATAAACATGTATATATATATATATATATATATATTTCTGCACACCAGCTAAAAGTTTCCCTCGTGTCATCTAAGATCCACCCCTGAATAAAATTGTTCATTTTTATACCATTCTGAAGAAAGAAAGAAAAATAACTCAAACCCATGCAGGCATTATATCAACATTAAACCACATCATAATAAGAGAAATAAATTAACAGCTTGGGCGAGCTTTTTTTTTTTTTTTTTTTGTATAATATAGCGTCTGAATGAGATGTTTTACCTGGAGGTATGTGTTGTTGTCTTCTTCTACATGCCATGACATTTGGCTCGTCTTAAGTTTTTTCGGACGACGTCAAGATAAATACACAAACCATGTCGTCGTGGAGTCAAGGAAGCCGGTAAATTAATGAATCGGCAGAAAAAACAGGTGCCTTTGATACGATGCAGCCAAGTGTGACCACATGTGTTTGAGATGACACGAGTATTTCAAAATGACCAAATTAACACGTCCGGTGAGGGTTTTTTTTTTTTTTTTTTTTTTAATTATTATTTTCAAAATAAAACTATTTTATGCATCATTTCCCTACGAATAACTTTCCCCGAGACAATAGCTGTTGATATAAAGTTTTATTTTAAAAAAAATTATTAACCCCTTTTTAAAGCAGTACCACCAACGCTAACGAAAAATATATATGATTTATGCTAACGGTACTTTTTTTTTTTTTTTTTAACAAAAAAGCAATGATTTAAAAACTGTAATGCTGGCGTGTTTTAGATGCGTAGATACGACAACTTAGTTAATTGTTTTGTAAATAATACGTACGGTTGCACACACCACCAGTTCCTCAATAAACCGTTGGGGGGAACGGGAGAGTCGGAATGCCCGCTCCGTGGCCCGCTCCCCTCCATGCGTAAGATCCGGCCTGGGGGAAAGGGATGAATGTTAATTTCAAAGATGGCGGCGGAGGGAGGAGGGAAGGAGATGAACGAAATTAAAACTCAGTTCACCACTCGGGAAGGCATCTACAAACTCCTCACTCACTCCGAATATAGCCGTCCTAACAGGGTGCCTTTCAACTCGCAAGGCTCCAACCCCGTCAAGGTCTCCTTCGTAAACGTCAACGACCAGTCGGGCAACGGCGACAGGATCTGTTTCAATGTGGGCCGTGAGCTCTACTTCTACATCTACAAAGGCGTTAGAAAGGTAGCTTGCTAACGCGGCTAATGTACACGGAAATTCGCGATAGTGCAAGTTAAAACGCATCGCTGCTGTGTGAGCTGTTGCTGAACTTAAGGCTTGGTTTCACGTTGTTAAATAACTCTGACAGGTGCTTGACTTTGAAATGAGCTGGCAGCTAGTTAGCTCGAAGCTCTGGTGAAGCTAGCCATCAGCCTACTAGTTAGCTAGCCAGCGCAACTGGCTAACGTTAGCGAACCAGCAGCTACTCCGAGGCCAGGGGCTAAATTCCGTCTCCAGCCAGTCACTCTGTTTTGGTTTTCCAGAAATGTGGCCTTAGTGAGGTTGGATAACATTCACTAGATTAAAGTAGACGATTTTGATTGTTTCGTTTGTTGTCTGGGTTGAAACTGTTGCTGTAACGGTTGTAGTGTGTGATGACAGTGACAGCCCTTCCTCAACATGGATAACACCTGTCGACGCCCTTTGACTGACAGGTGTTGATAAATCACGATGGTGTCGATTCGGTGTATTTGACAGCTCTTTGGCTAGTTAGCTAGCGGGTTCCGTCATCCCAGATGTAATTGAACCCAGCTCTTGATCTTGGGGGATGTGTCTGGACAAAATCTATGACCTGATCAAACTAAACTCGTTGGCTCTGCTTACAGGGAAATGCTACCGTTAGCTAGTTTTGGCAGATGTAGCTGTCGGTAAATCTGAAGAGTTAAACGACATTTAAACTAAACATCACGATGGTCCTGTATTGGTCCTGCAAGTATTTGTTGTTTCGTGGAGATAAACGTAGTTAATATTTCTGTTATGGGTAGTATAATACAGGGACTGCTGCATGTAGCATAAAAAATCGCACGTCAGTCAAGCAGTAAATATATTTTGTCACTGCTTTCAGCCAACAGCTGACTCTACATCACAGGGTGAGAGCAGTCAGCTGAAGCAATGTGTCATAGCCTGTTTAATACACAGAGACAAACATGTGCATGTCATTCCAGTGTGACTGACTTGGAAATTAAGAAACTAGGACCATTACACTTATAAAAGTTTACCGCAGGACGACACAGAATAACAGTTATTCTGGGTTTCAGTGTATACAAGAATGTGTCACAGTATATCACCTTACTGATTATTTGTCCACTTCCCAAGCTTTGACGTTTGAATAGTTTGCCAATTTTATGTCTGTTTATGTCTCTAATAGACAGAGTTTTATTGTAAAAAATTAGCTGTTATACATAAGACAACCTTACCGTCAGTAAATTTAGTCAATCTGAAAAACTAGTTTATTAACCTGTTCTTTACTTGTATGTGTATATCCACGGTCTTATTTTTATCCAGCAGCCTTTGGTGTGGAATTATTTTCTGTTTTTTGGTGATAATGTCAGCCAGCAAAATGCTGCCTAGTACCATTTATGCTGGAAAATATTTTATGATTTGAGTGACATTTTTTACATTCGAGACACTATGTGTAACCACTCTGTCACATCTGACAGTATAGCTGAAGAACCAATGAGTCATCATCTTTCGCTAGAAGAATTTTCCATTCTGACAGTAAAGTAAACTGCCAATCATTAACAAACGAAACTGTTGTTAAACTGATTATCTACAGTATTTGCCCTCTGTGTCTTGTTCACAGCAGTGTTGTACTGTTATTACATTATGATGGTTACCATCTACATTTGATTTGAGGTGAACAAGTACATGTATATACTACAGTTCTTCCTCATATTTGCACAGTGAATGCTAGTCATGTGTTGGTAAAATGTGTACTGTTGAAGGTATTACAACTTTGTACTGGGTCAAATTTCACTTTGTGTACACTTTGACACTTGTTAAGAGAATATGTTGCACAGCTGGAGTGCCTACTTTCTAAAAATTGTGGGCCTCTGCTCCCCATTAAAAAAAACACAAAGGACATAATTTAACTCAGCTCAGATGGCTTTCTGATTAACAAGTAAGTCACTCTATGAATGTGCTTTTATGCTTTGTCCTTTCAGGCTGCTGATTTAAGCAAGCCCATAGACAAGCGCATATACAAGGGGACGCAGCCCACCTGTCATGACTTCAACCACCTCACAGCTACAGCAGAGAGTGTGTCCTTGTTGGTGGGTTTCTCAGCAGGACAGGTACAGCTCATTGATCCAATCAAAAAGGAGACGAGCAAGCTCTTCAATGAAGAGGTAGGTCTGAGTTTGTGTAGCTTTTCCTGTCATTTTACTTACGCAACCTCTTAAACACAATATTCAAAATGGTCTAAGACTAAAAGTATTTTATAGTTAATTGTAAGTCTTTTAAACATGTTCACAATATTTATTTCTGTACTGACGTTTTTGCCTCCCTCCTCTCTCCCCTTTTCTGCTACTCAAACCTCAACTGTCCTTACATCCTGTCAGAGACTAATAGACAAGTCCAGAGTAACATGCGTGAAATGGGTGCCAGGCTCTGAGAGCCTTTTTCTGGTCTCTCATGCCAGTGGGAATATGTACCTGTACAATGTGGAGCACACTTGTGGCACCACAGCACCTCACTACCAGCTGCTCAAACAGGGGGAGAACTACTCTGTACACACTTGTAAGAGTAAATCCACTCGGAATCCTCTCCTAAAATGGACAGTGGGTGAGGGAGCACTGAACGAGTTTGCCTTCTCTCCAGATGGAAAGTTTCTTGCCTGTGTAAGTCAGGACGGCTTCCTTCGGGTGTTCAACTTTGACGCAGTAGAGTTACATGGCACCATGAAGAGCTACTTTGGTGGCTTGCTGTGCGTGTGCTGGAGCCCCGATGGAAAGTACATAGTTGCAGGCGGAGAGGACGATCTAGTGACTGTGTGGTCGTTCTTGGACTGCAGAGTCATCGCCCGAGGCCACGGGCACAAGTCATGGGTGAGTGTGGTGGCTTTTGACCACTACACCACTAGTGTGGAAGAAAGTGACCCAATGGAGTTCAGTGGCAGCGACGAGGACTTCCAGGATCAGATGATTCACTTTGGACGAGACCGGGCCAATAGTACGCAGTCTAGACTCTCCAAGCGCAACTCCACGGACAGCCGGCCTGTTAGTGTCACGTACCGGTTTGGCTCGGTGGGCCAGGACACTCAGCTGTGCCTATGGGACCTCACTGAGGACATCCTTTTCCCCCATCTTCCTCTGTCACGGACACGGACACACACTAATGTGATGAATGCTACCAGCCCCCCTGCGGGTGCTACAATAATCACTAACACCTCTAGTAACACTACTAATGGAAACAACAGTGGTGCCAATACTCCTGGCATTAACTCCCTGTCTACTACATTACCACGCTCCAACAGCCTACCCCATTCAGCTGGCACCACGACGACAGCAAACAATACTAACAAGGCTGGCGGCGGTGGCATCAGCAGTGGTATTATGGACAGTGCCATTGCTACAGGTGTGAGTAAATTCGCCACGCTGTCACTCCACGATCGGAAGGAGCGCCACCACGAGAAGGACCACAAACGCAACCACAGCATGGGTCACATCAGCAGCAAGAGCAGCGACAAACTCAACCTGCTGACAAAAACCAAAACGGACCCTGCTAAGACTCTGGGCACTCTGCTGTGCCCACGCATGGAGGACGTGCCCCTCCTCGAGCCCCTCATCTGTAAAAAGATAGCACACGAGAGACTGACTGTACTCATATTTTTAGAGGACTGTTTAGTGACTGCTTGTCAGGAGGGATTTATTTGCACATGGGCGAGGCCAGGCAAAGTGGTAAGTTCTTTTTAATGTAGGATACATAAGGGGATTGGAAGTAGTTTGTCTAACCTTTAGGTGTCCTAAAACCAGTTTGTGGGTTGTAACTAAGAAGCGAGACATATTCTGAAAGCATACAATAAAATATAGATATTTGAAAAAGCATTTTTAGCATTTATAGTGAGACTGACATGAACTGCAGGCAGGCACGTAACATATCACACTTAATTTAATGGACATCAGCTTCCCAGTTAAAGCATATTCTGCCTAAGTTTAAAATCTAACCTACACTATGAAAATATTACAGTTTGCAGTTATATTGTAGGTTCTGATGAGAAGGATTTCCTGTGAGGGAAACGAAGACATCCATATGAAGTGTGGTCATTGGTTCATCATAATCATCCCACAATGCATAGCAGTGTAGCCAAGAAGTCATCTGCATACACTTTTTCATATTTCAGCTTTTATGCAAATGGCTTTGTATTTGCCCAAAGAATCTCTGCTGTCTCTCATGCTTATGTGTATAGACATGTGAATACTTCCCTTTTGTCTGTGTTTTGACAGATCGTGCCAGAATGAGGCACATGACAGTCTGAAACATAACTGGCAGTCTGGAGGATAGCTGGTCCAGGGAGACTGTTACTATTGAACAGAATCAGACATAAACAGGGGTTTGGGGAGAAATAAAAATGCCTTTTCAGATTTAATCTGTGGCTATCAAATAAAAAATAAAAAACACCAACTAGGGTTGGGCAATATGGTACAAAATCTCTGATTATGATATGTTATTTTATGTCAAGATAGAGCAATTGTCCTGAATTTGGTTAAGAAATGGGTCTGAAATAACCATACTGTACTTTATCACATTTGAATATTTTCTTTTATTCCATATACACAAAACCAAAACAAAAAAGATAAAAAAAAATGGTAAGACTAACATTCTTTCAAAATAAAAGAGAACAATAACACTGTCAAAATAAACTACAGTTTGCAAATGCCTGGTAATGATCTAATTCCAGCTTCAAGTCCTGGTGCCCAAATCGTTTTACCTTGTGAGGTAGCTGAATTTGCAAGATCATGAAATCACACGAGAATCCAGTCCTGACCACAATATCATAACTCCCACAGTGCAAACAGTATTGCCAAATCTGAACCAGTGGACACATTTCTAGTGTTGCATAGTGTGTATACTGTCATGTCGCCCAACCCTAGCACCAATAATTCCTTAATATTGAGGAGTATTCTGTTTGCAATGCAGCTAGATGACCACGTTACACTTTAACAAATAATAATGTGTAGGGGACAGTGTCCTCTGTGGCCTCACTGTGGGTGGTTTGTGACTAGTGCCTTGTTGGTTAACAAACGGGGGGGGGGGGCTGCAAAATCAATCAGTTTGCAGTAACATTACTTGACATCACTTAGCTTATAGTGAATATGAAAAGTAATTAATATATAATCACTTTACATGGAAGAAGATGCAGTGTTTGAGGCTCGAGTCACCTGGAAGGCATAGCCAGCACTCAGAGGGGAAGATCTAAAGTTATAACCAAATGATGTTACGTTATATCGGTAGAGCTCGAGTATGTAAGAGCAGAAATGCATTGAAAATGTTGACAGTAGTTGTCATGCTAATGACAATTTAAAGATTCATTGTCATACAAATTGCAATTTAACTTTCTTTTTCTGTTGGTTTCATGCCACTCGTACAGTATAACCCCGACAATAGTTTATTTACTCACATACAGTACACCTAATGAAGAAGAGGTATTTATTGGCATCGAAAACTGCAACACATAAATAATTACATTTCAGACTTTTAGGCTTTGTAAATGCAAATTGCACAGGGCAGATTTGACATAAATGTACAAAGCCTATTATGGAAATATTCAAAGAAATGACTGATAATGACAGGTACCAGTACAAGATTATCCAACAGATTATGATGCAGGGACAGTGAACACATTTGATTGAACGACTTCTCGTTCTTGTTGGTTCTTTTTACCTTCTGTGAACAACATAATTATTCTGTGGGAACAAGTTGATTATCGCGAGTCCATTGTTCTTGCATCATAATCTGTTCTCTCAGTTACTAGCAACCTACAATTATTGACAGGCATTTTATTAAGAGGTGCCTGATTAAGTAGCAACTGTAGAATTCAGTGGCTATTGGAATATAATGTCTTGCAACTTTTGCATCATGTAAAAATGTGTTTTTTGTAAATAAAAGTATTGTCCTGCACATAAGAATATTAAGAAGGAATACATGATAATATAAAACACAAGCTGTCTGCACAATTTTTACCAAACATTATGTCACGGTTGAGTTAATATAACATGTCATCACTTCATAATTTTATTGTATTACACTTATAAAGTTTTTTTTTTTTTATATAATTACCACATGAATTCCTGAGTTATGGCCAAAACCATGTTTTGTGAGGTCACAGTGACCTTGACCTTTTAGTCACCAAACTCTTTTCAGTTCATCCTCCAAGTGAACATTTGTGCCAAATGTGAAGAAATACTGTCAAGCTGTTCTGAGATACCATGTTTTAAACATAATGGCATCATAATGGGGACAGACTGACGGGCAAAACTTCCTATGCATAGATACATCTAAAAAAAAAAAATCACCTTTTAGCACTTCAGGTGCTTTGTAGAGGAGCGACAAGGTGACGTCCCTGACAGAGCACCAGTCAAACCTCAAATGGTGGAAAATGATGAAAATAGTGAAGAAGTATGACATTGAAGTGGTCAATAATTGTGAAAGGCTTAGGTGACGGTTTAGTAAATGCGACTCTGATACAGAGACTAAAATGTTATCAAAGTCAAATGTTTAAAAAGACCCTCTGGAAAAACATGGCTTCTGGCCCTGCTACCAGCGGTTCAGTCATGAGCATCACAAGTGCCTTCATCAAGCGAACGTCTCAAAGCTCGACGACAGCGTTAGTCTTACACTGTACACTCGGCATCCACTTCGACTGCTGTGCACACAGGCTTTTTAATTAAATGCCAGGAACCGAGACACGGAAAAGAAGAGGCTAGGGGCTAATTTTTAATGAGCTGTTTGTTGCTTGATTTTCTTTTTTGCTACAGTATGTGAACTTTCCCAATGCATATCTCCTTGTTTTCCTTTTTCCAGGGTTTATTGTCATCCCAAAACCAAGCCAGCTCTCCCAGTGGAACAGTAGTATAGCCACAATATTTCTGCTGCTAAAGAACCCTGCAACCCAGAGTCTGATGCTGCTCTTCACCCTGCAAGCATTGCAAGTTTTCCTTTTTCTTTTATACCCCTCCTCCTCCTCCTCCTCCTCCTCCTCCTCCTCCCCCTTCTGATTTTTGTTAATGGCTTTTGTGTTCTTTTTTGTTTATCACTCACTTGACCTAGAGGAGGAATGAAGCAAGAAAAGGTGTGGTTGTGGACTCTAATGGCGCTAATGTATTCTTCTCTGGAGTTTTAACACATTTTTAGATTTTTAAAAAAAAAAATCTTCCTTTCATGTCAGACCTCATCAGACTGTTGTCCCCTCTGGAATTCAGGCTTGGCTTTGTTAGATGCAAACCAGACAATTGTGGCTTGAGATTAAAGGGGTAGTTCATTTAATTTTCATAATTTGTATCAAGTTTGCGGTGTAGCCCAGGCTCGGCCAAAGGGTTACTGACAAAGATATGAACTTGAGCTGAACTATCCGTTTATGACCAAGTGCGTGAGCATCTGAAAACTTTGCATCCATCCACATTCACCCACCACTTCTGTCTTTTCTTGAGTAGAATCTCCCCATCAACAACTTTGCACTGATTTTTTTTTTGTTAGTTTTTGTTTTTATAACTACTCTTAATGGAACAAAAAGAGGGTTGAGGACTGCCTTGTTGCACTCGGCTTTAACATCCTCAGTCTTGAAATCTGAATCTATAAAGCTGGATGCTGCAATCATAGTCTTTTAAAAAAATTGTTTGCACTTAAATTAGTTTATTAGATGAAAATGGCTTTACATTTTTGGGTGTGCTCAGAACTCACAGATGGCTAATACAGTAGGTGAAGAAAAATGATAAAAAATTATTAAAACCTTTATCTATTGAGCATTTATTTTAATATTATTTCAGATTCAAATCTGCTCTGTATCATAATGTGTATATTGTAATTAATTGATTTGATGGGGGCCTAAGCAAACTACCATTACTCCAGTGGAAGTTTTGTCATTGATAGTTATATTTCTAAAGCCTAAAGTATACATATTAATAATATTAAAATAATCTTGAATACACTGCTTGTGTGCTGTTTTTTTTTTTTTCTTTTTCTTTTCAGCGGCTACCCACATCATGTACTGTATTTACATAACAAAGCTGAAATGCCTCTGGCGTGAAATTTGCTTACACTGTCAGAATGTGCATGAAAGGAGCTGTCAAGTCTGGAAGTGTTAAGAAGCTGTGGTTGTCTGACCAACAACGATTTATTCAGAAAAAGGCTCCCCTCGACTCGAAGCAGGGCCTGTGTTTAAAAGAGAATTCAAACATCATCCTCTCCAGTTTCCCCCTAAAAATCATTACAGCTGGGTTTAAAAAAAATCCATTTCCTGATTCAAATCGATCTTCATTTGAATAAGATTAGAGCTGCAGCAATTTGCGACATTAGACGACAAATAAATTAATTAAATTAATCAACTATTTTGAGTCTTTTTTTTTTTAGGATTATTTTCACTGTCAATCTGCCGATCAGTGTTTCCCAAAACCCAGGATGACGTCCTCAAATGTCTTGGTTGATCCACAAGCCAAAGATACGTAGTTAAAGGTCATAGAGGCAAAGAAACCAGAAAATCTTCATATATATATATATAGAAGGCTGGAGTCGGAGACTTTTATTTCTTAAAAAGTTACACAAAACATTAATCTATCCTCAAAAGAGTTGATTAATATAATAGTAGACAATCATATTTTTGAGGCAGATAATATTTGATGTTTCCCAGTAAATTATTCTTCATTACAAATCGTTCAGATCTCAACCGTTTGTTCTCTGTGTTTCTGTGGAATGGGTTTGTCAGGAAAGGGATCGCAGCATTTGAAACACTGGTTAATTACGACATCGTGTCACTTTCATTCACAGTAACCAACACAAAGTGCAGACTGAGTCACCATCCATTTTAATGAGCTCATAAAACAAATGGTACCGTTTGAAGCCACAAAACCTCAACAGAGGGGGTATACAGGCCACGCTACATTCAAAACATAGCATTAAAAAAAAAATCTAAAGTAGGACTTTTTAGAGGCCCCAGCTCTCATTATTAACACAGTACATACGTGTATTTTCACATCTACAGTATACTGAAAGTATTTTGTTATCAAATGCTACTGGATATTTTTAACCCTCGACTATTTAGTTCATGTACAGTGATTTAAAGAAAATGTGCCTTTAAGGTTTTCTGTCCAAAGGCAACAATATTGTGTCTTAGAAAAAGTCATTAATTGTGTAGCACTTGATGTGAATGCGCTTGCTGTTTTACTGTCATACAGGAAGACTATTGATCTTGAACCCAATCTGTCCAGAGGAGATACTTCACGAAGTACACGCTGCCTGCAGGAAGGATTCAACCCAGACATGGAGTTTTCATTTTTATAACTTTGAGCCACTGTGGATTAATTAAGACCACTGTACTTGTGTGTAGTGTTTGGAGATATCCAGCTTTGGAGCCGCCTGCATTCACGTCTTTCTTCTTTGTGCGACAATTCTCAAGTCTCGCCGCCGTTTCCGATACGACCGAGGTCCTGAAATCCTACAGAAGCACGCTGCTTTCACTAAAGAAAATCAAATTAGACACATTATCTCATAATTATCAGGTCGAGATCTCGTGGTTTTGAGGAAATATCTTGTAATTGTGAGAAAAGTTGAGCTTCGACCATCATCGAATAACATGAAATCTTTTGGGGGAAAAAAAAAAGATTTTTGCACAAAAGTAGATATAAAATAGAATCAGCATTAATGTCCAATAAAATGAGGTGCGTCTTATTTCTAACGTGTAGTACTACGGTTCATGTTGAATCTGAGTCACATGACATGGAAGTTAATACATTCTTCTTTTCAAATTTGTTGCCTAAAATAAATTACTTACACATTCGCAATCAAAAATGTACCAAATATGGCGATATTACTACACTGGACAAATAAGACACGTCTCTTTTTATTGGATTTAGTGCTTCTTCTGTTTTATATCAATATCATTCTGTAAAGATCAGCACACGATGGTTCGTAACTAAGCTTAACTTTTATCACAGTTACGAGCTCAGGGTCTTTTAATTAGGCTGTTGGATTTTTTTTTTCCCCCATTAGTGAATACAACTCAGTTCTTTCGAATCCTTATTGGCCTCTCACA
>JAPQRN010000016.1:15841611-15865088 GCA_037367275.1 Coranthus polyacanthus | reverse complement strand
CAACTTGAGCTGAATTCTTTAGCTCCAGCTCCACTTGACCACACAGTGTAGACACAGTGTAGACACAGTGTAGACACTGTAAAGTTGCTTTATCACATGCAAGTAAAGCCTAATTATTACAGTAATGTGCTGAAGTCTTAGACCACCATTATGTTTGTCGTTTTTGATGTTGTTTTATTTATAATGGCCATACATACGCACGTCTGTATCAAGATACAACCGCCAAAAATGGTTTGGATTTTGCACATAAACCTTAGAATGACAGAGAAAACCCTGCACGATTACTTGCGACAGTCTCCCCAAGAGAGTTCAAGATGTAAACGGAGGTCACACTAAATACTGACTTTTGCCTGTAGAAGCCATTTAGTTCTGATGTTTGATCTGATCTTTCTGATCTGAGCATATTTCCTGTATTTTTGTTGTTGTTGCATCTTACAAAGACGGAGATATAAATCTGTATTACAACCCTGCAAAAGCAACAAAGCCAAAGGTGGCCTAAGACTTTTGCACAGTGCTGAATATGCATGTCATACTGCTTTTCCAGGCCTGACTCCAAAGCTGTTCTGCTGGTTGAATCTGGGACCCGCATTCACTCCACAGACTTCGAATGGCCCAAGAACATGATGCCTTCGGGCTTTGCGATGAAAGTAAGAACACCTTTACGACGTTATTGTCAAACAGCAGCCTGTCACATTGATTATTGAGTTTTTTCTACATTTTTAAGAAGTGAGTTACGTGCTGTGTTGGAACTGAATGTTTAAAGCAGCCTTCTTCATAGTGTCGAAAACATCTGAAGACACGACGGCTGACCCAGGTGAAACAGCTGGGGATTGACAGGATCGTCGACATCCAGTTTGGTTCGGACGAGGCTGCCTACCACTTGATTATTGAACTTTATGACAGGGTGAGAATCGTGTTCATCAATTTTTAACAGAGTTGTTTTACTGCTATCTTAAATGGCATGTCTTACATACAGTGTTCTCTGGATCATATCAGCTCCGACCTGTAACCATTAATCACATGAATGCGTTTCACTGGGCTTTTGTGTATCTGTCCATATCCTTGTTCAGGGTAACATCATTCTGGCAGACCACGAGTACACCATCCTGAATCTGTTGCGGTTTCGTACAGCAGAGGCAGAAGATGTAAAGATCGCTGTGAGAGAGCGGTACCCTGTTGAGAGTGCTCGACCCCCTGAACCTCTCATCAGTTTAGAGCGGTAACAACTTATCCATTTTGTGTTTGTGAAACAAATAGTCATCCAACAGAATTTAAACATTGTTCTTCATAACATGAAAATTAAATATTTGACTTTTTTTGCTTTGTTTTATATAGACTCACAGAAATCCTCAACCAAGCATCAAATGGAGAGCAACTGAAAAGGGTCCTGAACCCTCACCTTCGTAAGTAGCCATGAAACGTTTATAGAATTGTAAAATTGTACAATTCTATAAACTCTACAAGAACAGCCCAGCCAAGCATTCTTACACTTTGTTTTGTATTAAGCAAACAATTTGCCAACAGGGTATATCACATTTTTCTAGGCTAGATTTCTTAAAACTAGAACAAAAGTCATTGAAAGACCTTAATGGGCTTGCAAACTAGAAAAAATGTCTGTTATTTAAGACAGACTTGTTGGTCAAGTGGTTAATATCTGTAATATCTTTACATTAAAAAAAAAGGGGTTATATTTCCTTAAAATGAGATAACTTTTCTAATGAAAAACATGCTTGACAAGATAATTTACATTTTTTTAAATGACTGAACTGTGTTTTGTGCCTTTTCCAACAGCCTATGGAGCCACTCTGATAGAACACTGTTTGATAGAAGCAGGACTGCCGGGCTTTGCTAAAGTGGACAGTCAAGATGATGCCGCCCAAGGTAAAGTAGAGCAACTAAAGTAAAGTGTATTAGCACATAGTATATACCAGTATATATAGACCAGTTGAAGACTTGGTTTTAGTTTTCAATACTCTAATGTTGTTTTTATAGAAATCAGTAGTGCTCAGACTGCTTTTTGTTTCGACCGTGTTTTCAGTTGCGCCTACAATATTAAAAGCCCTTCAGATGGCAGAAATATACATGGAAAAAACCGAGAACTTCAGTGGCAAGGTAGGAGAACTTTTTTCTTTTTTTTTTGAGGGAGAAAAGGCATTTTGAAATCCTGTTACATATTCGTTAAACTCTCTTTATCTAAATCAAGGGTTACATACTTCAGAAGATTGAGAAGAAACCGAGTTTAACACCAGACAAACCCAGTGAAGAACTTCTCACGTAAGTTCTGTTTGTCTGACACAGTTTCTTACAGACGGGTAAACTGGGTATTTTCTTTATTTGTATTATTATGTTTATTTATTAATTTATTATTTATTTATGTATTAATTGATTATTACAGATATGATGAATTCCATCCATTCCTCTTTGCCCAACATGCAAAGAGCCCTTATTTGGAGTTTGACTCCTTTGACAAGGTAGAATAAGCACAGCGCCTTATTTTTATTCTTTATTGTCACTTTTCCATCACAGTGTTTTTATTATGCAAACATGAACCCAAGTTATCTTTTCTCTCAGGCAGTGGATGAGTTCTTTTCTAAGATGGAGAGTCAGAAGATTGATATGAAGGCTTTGCAGCAGGAGAAACAGGCTCTGAAGAAGTTGGAGAACGTTAAGAGGGACCACGAGCAGAGGCTGGAGGCCCTGCACCAAGCACAGGTCAGCAACACAGGCAGCTTAGAGCTCCAATAGTAGAGAGGAGAGTAGAAGGTGAGATACCTCCACATGAGGTAGAACAAAGCACAGCCGTGTTCTTTCATATCTGTAATATGTCTATTTTATATAATGTGTGGTTATGGAAAAATACTTTGCTGCCAAAGGATAATATTTGGAAGATAGGGAACATTTTGGATTCTACAACAGAACCTGCTTTATCACATGTATCTCGAGGAAAAATGAAATGAAAAATGATCACAAACTCACCAGGTTTGTCCACAGGCAGTTGATGCATACAATATAAAAAGAAAAAAAGGAGCGTCTGTTAACTCCTGTGTTCACGAATCTGTTGCGATACTGGACACTTCAACCTCAGACGTTCACATTAAAAGGCCAAGGCATGACGCTGATTATAAATAGATGCTCTTTCCATCCATTGTGCAGTTTATCCATGAAAAGTTTCATGTTTTTGTACAGAATCACCTGAACTGTGCATTCACAGGTCAGGTCATAAGTAACTCTTGTTTCATGTGCTGCAGGAGGTGGACAGAATAAAGGGCGAACTGGTGGAGATGAACCTTCCTGTGGTCGAGAGAGCGCTGCAGGTGGTGCGCAGTGCTTTGGCAAACCAGGTGGACTGGACTGAGATCGGCATTATTGTCAAGGAAGCTCAAGCTGCTGGTGACCCTGTGGCCTGCGCCATCAAGGAGCTGAAGCTTCAAACCAACCATATCACTATGCTTTTAAAGTGAGACAGTTCTGCTCATTGTTAGACCAACTGGCTTGATATTTAAAGGACACTGGACAAATCAAATTCTTGCACAGCTTGGCTCATGTGTGCGACTTATCGTTCTAGGAATCCATATATTACTGAGGAGGACCAGGAAGACGGAGAGGAAAAGGATGCAGAGGAGAAAGGGAGGAAAGGCAAAAATAAAGACAAAGGACAGAACAAGAAGCTACAAAGGAACAAGCCAGTGTTAGTGGATGTGGATCTCAGCCTATCAGCCTATGCCAACGCCAAAAAGTAGGTTTAGATGTATGCCTGTAGTCACAGAAGGAGTTGGGTGTTTTTTTTCAGTTGATGGATTTTATTTTCTGCTACTTTAGGTACTACGACTACAAACGGAGTGCTGAAAAGAAGGAACGGAAAACCATTGAAGCAGCAGGCAGGGTGAGACAGCGGTTTTATTCTCTACACAAAAGGGAGTGGGTGATTTTCCATCATCCATACACAAACTAAGAGTTTAATTTAGTTTAATATCTACAGTGACTCCTTTCTGTAGAATTACTGAATACTCCGTTCTGTGCTTTAATGTTCTGTTCCCTTTTCATATCGTTGAAGGCAATGAAATCTGCAGAGAAAAAAACACAGCAAACATTGAAAGAAGTGCAGACGGTGACCACCATTCAGAAGGCCAGGAAAGTTTACTGGTAAGATAGACTTTACAATGTGCACCGATACTGATAAATTAAAGATATAACCCTAACGCATTAAAATATCTAAACGACTAGCCTATGTCGCCTATGTTCTGTATTTTGTTCTTACATCATAACTAGCTCAACAGTAGGTTGCCATCATTGCTGTGTCTGTGACCCTTTATTTCTCTTCCCCCTTGGTAGGTTTGAGAAGTTTTTGTGGTTCATCAGCTCAGAGAATTACCTTATCATCGCAGGAAGGGACCAACAGCAGAACGAGATGATTGTCAAACGCTACCTCCGCGCTGGTATTAAACGAACTTAGACTCACACTCTTGCCATACAGATATATCAATCTGAACCTGAGCTGGTTTATCTTATTACTTCTACGTTGATCTGTTAGGTGATATATATGTCCACGCTGACCTCCATGGAGCGACTAGTTGTGTCATCAAAAACCCCTCAGGTAAACCTAGAGATGCAGCCTCCTCTTTCTTTCCACTAGAGGATTCACTCTGAGCAGTTTATGATGTTCCTTTTTCACTAAATTTGAAATTTTCTGCCTTCCTCCACCTCTTCGTCTCCCAGGTGATCCCATTCCTCCACGTACCCTGACAGAAGCTGGCACTATGGCTGTGTGCTACAGTGCCGCCTGGGACGCCAAGATCATCACCAGCGCATGGTGGGTCCATCATCATCAGGTGAGTCTTATCATCCGAAGTGGCCTGTTTGCCTTTTTTATTTTTTGGATCTCGTGGACACATAAGGCAATATCTCAGGACCACCTTGAGGGAATTTCTTCATATTTGGTGTTCACCTGTTTGTGAACTTGCTGTTGATGTCACTTCCCCATTCCCTCTACTCTTTAATTGTTAATATTATATCTGTTTTTGTTCAGGTGTCTAAGACAGCTCCCACGGGAGAGTACCTGACTACCGGAAGTTTCATGATCAGAGGTATGAAACACTACCAGTTTAGGAACACTATATACATTTTTAAAGGCAAAGTATGCAACATTCTCCTTAAAAACGTTATATAAAACTCTTACAGTAATAATCTTTCTCAATCATCACTTCTGACTTCTGTTTTGCTGTGTTTGGGATTTTTTTGGGCAGTGAGTTTGTATCTCTAATCAGTAAAAGTAACGTGCAAGGGTGGAAAAAAATAAAAACGTCTCCTCTTTCTACTCTTCTCACAAACAGCAGCGCCGCTGTGACAGGATCAGGAAATAATGTTTTATTTTTCTATTTCACTGCTTTTTTTCTTGCTACACTGCTCGCTCTCCCCATTCATTCTCGTACTCGAACTGAACTGTTCTGTGTAAGTGAGAAATGTTGCATACTTCGTCTTTAAGGCTTCAGAGTCAAATATCAGATTGTATGAGGGGTTGACTTACTTTTGATATCTTTTTCTTCAGGGAAGAAAAACTTTTTGCCGCCGTCTTACTTGATTATGGGTTTTGGCTTCCTCTTCAAGGTAACATCATCCTGCGCTTTGGGAACAGTTTTACTCACTCACATCCTCAAACAGTAATAATTGTTTTCATGGTCATTTCCTCACAGGTCGATGAGCAGAGTGTGTTTCGGCACCGAGGGGAGCGTAAAGTGAAGACTGTGGAGGAAGACCTCGACGAGGTCACATCCAGAACAGCTGAGCTGTTAGACGAAGGAGAGGAGCTGATAGGTAGGAGATGCATAATATCAACTTCCAAAAGAAATTAATGGCTATATTCAAAAGGCGTTGTGACAAATTTTGATGCCTTTGCAGGTGACGACAGCAGTAACGAAGGAGAGGACAAAGACTTGGAGAACAAGGAGATGGAAAAGATAAAAGAGGAAAACAAGGCTGAGGAAGATGATGGTGCGAGTGGAGACGTTGCTGCTGTTTGTGAGGAGCCTGCAGTGGACACAAAGAGGATGGCGTCAGATCAGAGTAATGAGCTGGAGGAGGAACACGAGGAAGACAAAGACACAAAGAGTGCTGAGAGCGAAGAATTCAGCTTTCCAGATACCACCATCTCCCTCTCTCATTTACAGCCCAGCAGGTAAAATGAAAAAACACCAACACTACAAAGACTACAAACGTCCTATACTGTACATAAAAGTATATGTTGTCTGTACTTATTTCTAGGAATATTCAGAACCCTGGCTTTAAAAAGGAAGCGGCCCCTCAGGTAATGAGGCACCACGTTATAGCTGTGCACATTGCGGCTGCTGTACCAGGCTGCTGCACTTCCATTAAAGCTTTGTAGTGATTTGAATCCAACTTTCTTCTCAGGCTGAGGTGGACGCACAAGTGAAGAAACACATGACTGCCAAGCAGAGACGGTGAGTGAACACAACATAAATATGACCGACTACAGTAACGGACGAATCTGAATTTTACATTCAGTCACCTCTTTCTCTTTCTGAGAACATCAAAGTTTTTCCCAAGTTTCTGTACAAAAATTATGTGGAAGATGTCAAATGTTCTTCCATGGGGGTGTGAAAGCATTCCTTTTTCTACGACTCACTTCTACTACTTTCTTTTCTTCTATCAGAGAAGGAAAAAAGAAAAAGCAGAAACAAGATGTCTGTGATGTTGAAGAGAAAAGTGAGATTTCGACCGCCAGCTCAGCAATGGATCAGGGACCTAAAGGTGGAGGAGGGCCCAGCCAGCCGCCACTGAAGAGAGGCCAGAAGGTAAGAAAAGAGTTTGGTTTAGCATCGTGGTTTTAAGTGTTTTTCCACTTTTGGTAGAAATCTACAATGGTGTATTAAGGCCATTGTAGGTTGAAGAAAAATGATGGATTAATATGAGGCTAATAGTCTGAAGAAGAAAAACTGACTGAAACCGAAATCTATAACCTTTCGATCTCAGGGAATATTCTCTGTATTTTCTTTAACCTGCAAAGGCCTGAATAAATACATCATTAAAATGCATAATGTTTTGTTGACATGTATTCATACAAAAGTTAAACTGTGATCACAGTTATTCAAGTGTCATTTTTTTCCCTGTCACTTCAGAACAAATTAAAGAAGATCAAAGAGAAATACAAAGACCAGGATGAAGAGGACAGAGAGCTCATGATGCAGCTGCTTGGGGTGAGAAGCATTTTTGTCTTATTGTTTTTTCATGACTGAACACGAGCCCAGTCTACGATCCCACGACGCAGAGAATGACACTGTTACTGCTTTCTTTTCCTTCAGTCGGCCGGCTCCAATAAGGAGGAGAAGGAAAAGGGAAAGAAAGGAAAGAAGGGGAAAGACGAACCTGTCAGGAAACCAGTGTCTCAGAAACAACCTCAGAAACCTCGCAATGTGGACACTGCAGCTAAGAAAGCCGAGCAGACGGGAGGAGGAGGAGGAGGAGGAGGAGGAGGGGGAGGGGCGGACGAGGAGGAGAGGCAGCCTGGACAGGAGGGAGGTCCTGCTGAACACGAGGACAAGGTGGGGACATGTCTGTTTTTGGATTGAATTTAGTATTTCGCACCATTAAAACCTGCCGATTTACAGATTGTACTATAGGTACGTTTGTCATCACTACATATGTGAAGCAGCATTAAGATGTCCAGAAAACGTTACTGTGGCTTTGACTGACTCACAGTTGGATAGTTTGGTTCGTGACAAACTAAGACGTTAGAATGCAAGTCTCGAAGTTACTGAGCGGTGAACGCCCTGATTCTGACACATCGTGATATACAGTATCTGTATCTACCGAATATCTACTTCTACCGATACTGGCCATTTAGTATTTTAAGACATGCATTCCTCACTGATGTTGTCTTTCAGGAAGAGGATGTGGACCAGGACAACCCAGGAGCAGAGGTAAGATTTCAATGCAGGTGTTTTAACAAAAGACCATTATAAGACACGAATCAGTATTCACCTTAGTATCCTTTTCAGTAATGCTACATTTCAAGAATTAAGATTGTGTTTGTGTTTTCCCTTTGTGCTGCTCAGGAAGCAGAGACTCTGCTCAGCTCTTTGACAGGACAGCCTCATCCTGAAGATGTGCTGCTGTTTGCGGTGCCAGTTTGTGCTCCGTACACTGCCCTTTCCAACTACAAGTATGCACTACAGGAATCACTTCTGCCTGATTGTTATATATACACACACACACAACAAAGAAAGTGCAGCATGACTGAGCTAGTGGGTTTTTTTTCTCCCACACAGACATAAAGTGAAACTGACACCAGGTACCCAAAAGAAAGGAAAAGGTAAGATAAATGATGTTTTCTAATCGCCGTAAATAAAACCGATTGATCAAATGGAATGAATTATTTTGATTTCTGCTCCTGCCAGCTGCACGCACTGCAGTCTTCAGCTTTATGAAAGCCAAAGAAGCCTCAACCAGAGAAAAAGACCTGTTCCGCAGTGTCAAGGTAAAGAGTTCTGACTTTTGTTGACTTCGATTTGAGCATTTGGATTTTCTTGGCGTTAGCATTCAAGCTCTGCAACCCTTTATCCAATCACTTTTTGTCACAGGATACCGATCTATCCAGAAACGTGCCAGGCAAAGTGAAAGTGTCGGCTCCAAACCTGCTGGCGGCCAAGAAGAAATGAAGGACTGGAGGATTCTGGTCTGGCGTGTGACATGTATGAAATGTACAATATTTTACAAGACAGGACTGAAGACTTCAGGCTGACATCTGATCATCAACAGTGTCCTAGCTTGGATAAATAGTTTTAAAAGATTGATTGTATTTGACCAACTATTTGTTGAAATGAAAAACATGCAAATTAACACCACTTGTGGTACAGTATGTGTTTTATTCTGAGTACAAAGTAACAATATGCGTTGTATTCTACAATTTAAAAACACCAAGGTATCATTGTGCAAACCAAGCAAATACAAACAAAGGCCTACTGACATGAGGCGTCTCAGTGCAAAAATGGCTCCACTTATACTCGCAGTATTTTACGTCGATGAAAATGCTACAGGAGCCACTTGTGTAAGTTTAAAGATTGTAAAGCCTCTTTGAAATAATTACACCTTCAGAACAAAGAAAACCACACATTTTTCTTACAAATATATAAATAACTATATATACAAATAAAAATTTAAAAGAAATTTCTGTGGCTTCAGAGGAAATAGTCTTGCATAACTTAAAGCACCAGTTTTAGGTCTGTGTGAACTTAAGCAAAGATCTAGCAAACATCTGATTGTGCCAAACATTAGTAATCATTAGAGCAGTGATCTGACTAAAATATCTGCACTGTTAAAGCAACGTGTTTCAGACTTTCAGTGCTGTATTTAGTGTTGAGACAAGAAAAACATGTTATACTGGTTTCAATTTCTGAGGCAAGCAAATCACTATTTAACCGTTAGTGTGTCTTGCTCGTTTAAAAAGTACCGGAGCTATCCTCTTGACCCTTTCGTATACTAGCAGGGTGTACTGTAGTGTCGTAGAGGAAGGGACGTTTGCAAAAATACAAGAATGTTTCCAGTAGTCTAAGTAACACAATGCGTTTTCTCACAGTGTTTCTTTCACTAGGCTTCCTGAAAAGCTGAAACATGAGGCGTTTTCTGACCATGTCCTACACTAAACATGAACTTTCATAAGCGCACTGGAGCTACATTGACCTGTGTGCTTATCATAATACTACAAGAAAAGTCACCAGAAGATTATGGAAAGAATGTGAATCTGTTTGCAGGACAACAACTGGACTTCTTTTGAGTTTTGTTTGTTTCTGCCATATAACATTCATGGCTCAATCCTAATATTTGAAGATTTATTGAAGAAAATTCAGAGTTTGTGGCTTTTTCAGTTCAGGTTTAGACTCTTAAGTCTGGAGAAAAACATTTGAATGAAGGAAGAACAGTAAAGTGGAGCACGTAACCCACTGTCTATGTTCATTATCACAGAACATACAACACCCTGGATTGTGCTGCTCTATTTCTGAATTTCTAAATTTAGCATCTAATATCAGGGATTTCATTTATAAAGCTCTGGTTCTGGAGAGAGTGCATGACTATGAGTCAAGGCTAAAAACTTACAATACTATTAAATGAACTGGATTTTGTTCACATGTCAAGACAAGAAAAACACTGTCTTAAGAAGCTGGGACAGAGTTTTACTCCGTTCACACCAAACGACTGAAATGACAGGAGCCTGCCTCAACTCTAGCAGAACTCATGAGTTTATTCTGACAGTGGAAAGTTGTCTGTGATACTGAAAGTATTTGAAAAGTCGTTTGGTGTACGACTGGCAATAGAATATGGTCAGAAAATCTCGCTATCATGGTTTCACTAAGGTTGTATTGGCTTTACAGTCACTTGCCTGAAAACAGAAAAGGTAACAGACATCTCTCTTCGAGGACTGACCGGACTCTACAGGATCCAGTCATTCTTAGAAGAAAGATGCCCGTTTACTATTGCTTAGTTGCTTTTTTCCATTTGTGTTCACACACATTAAACTAATGCTTTAAATGGACTACCTGCTTAGGTTAGCGCTCATCTCTGCTGTACATACAGTACGTCAGTATTTTCCTGTTCTCCTCCTCTGGAGTAAAATGAAATCATGGCTTCCTCCGAGGCTCAGGAGCCCAGTGTGTTGTCACGTGACATTCTCTGCTTGAGGCTGTGCAGGAGGTGTTTGGGCAGACAGTCCCAGTAAGTGGCTAAACGCTCCCTGTGCTGCAGAGCGGTTTCCATACAGAACCTGAAGTATGAACACAAACACAGATGAGCACGCGGAAATGAGGAAAACGGTTTAACTGTTGGTAAAGTATTGTCTTTGCTTTTGCACTTACGTGACCAGTGACTTAGGCTGAACGTTGAAAACCAGTAACTCGTTGCTGTGAGCCTGTGTCAAAAGAAGTCAGATTCAGCAGACTGTACAGATGTATGCAGCTAATTACTTGCCAAAACTTAACAAAATGTTTTACAAATGGCCTACAATTCAGTTTGTTTTGCATATACAAAACATGATTAACAAACTAATGCATTTCGTTTTGCAAATATAAAACGTAGCATCTCTGTACCACCTAAAAGTAATGTTTGTATGAATTCAGAAAATAGTTTCAAAGCTCAAGTGACACCACCACAATGCTGCTTTATCCAACAAACAGCCTGAACCTCTGACAAAAATCAAAAAAGATTTGTGTATTTTTATTTTTAACATGAAAAATAACATAAATTATCAAAATAGTCTCTAAATAGTTCATTTTGGGTCAATCAACCAAGCATTTCAGCTTAACTAGTAATTAAAGTGGTCAAATAAATGTAAAAAAAAAAAGTCTCAATACAGCTAACCCATGGAACAATAGCGGTTAACATCTCAACAACCACATGTTTCTGAAGCAAGATGTAAAATATGTTTTGTATTTACAAACCACACGGTCTCTGTTAGCGAATCACAGGGCATTTGTAAAACATTCCTAGTTTGTTCAGTATAAGTTTGGCAGGAAATTAGCTCTGTAAAATTACAAATACTTAATGTGATGCAAAGGTTTGACGTGCTGCTTACAGCTCTTTGATGAGACAAAAGGTTGTTGGCACATCCTCCAAACACAAACACCTCCCCATCAGGCCCAGAGCACGCTGTATGCCACAGCCTGAAATACACAAGTACATTATCATAAGTCATCTAAAAACTACATAAACTTTGTTCTCAAAAAACAAACGAGAGAAGACACGCAAACAAGCAGTCATCCCTCATTTAGATTACACTCAGGTGTTGAGTTTGAGATAATTACCTGGGGCTGTCAGTGTGACCGTGTTTGTATTGTTTCCATTCGTTTTTACTCACACAGTACAGCCAAGCATCACCTGGAAAACACATGAAAGATTCCTCACATTATTACAGTTCTATGTGGCAGGGATTACTTCGGCTTCTAGTGGACTTCACGACTAGTGGACTCACTCAGTGTTTCTCTCTCTGTGGTGAAACCTCCAAATAAGAAGATGTGGTCTGGTGATACAGGAGTGAAGGAGTGCCATGACCGGCCCACTGGACCATGCTGGGGAACACTCCTACAAAAATGCAGGAAGGGTCAGAGCAACTTCATAAAACCTGTGTTTACTCCATAATCCACTACAATTTTAAAGATCTGTCCAAGTCATAATTAAGGCATTGTAATTCAAATTATGGGATTTTAGACTTTTTAAGGAAACCCTGAGACAAAAACTAACAAAAATCATCATGACTATAATCTGTGTATGCTCTGAAATCTAAAAAAAAAAAACAGCAGACAATTTCAAAGGCTTCCTACTTTATTCCATAGACATAGAAATACTTACATTTCATGCCACTCCCACGTGTCCAGGTTAATGTAGTACAAGTCATTAAGTCTGTAGTTCTGTGGACGACAGGAAATGAGTTGGGATTAGAGGATCAAGAGAAAACATGAACAGTAAGACAACAGAGCAGAAAGTCAGAAGAAAGAGGTCCTTACTTTGTATCGTCCTCCAAACACATAACCTCTGTTGCCAACTGTGGCACATGCATGAGCTGCTCTGGGTGATGGCGTGTTTCCCTTTATCGGGCCATAACAACAACAAACAATGATAACGTCACATATTTTCCACCAGCATTGTTTAAACCTGACTATGGCAGGTTAGTGATAAATTATTTTTTTTAAAAACAGAAAAGCAGGTTAGCTCTGCAATCTGGACATGTGTAAGTTAAACTCTGTAGCGTGTGTGTGTGCATTCAGTACATGTATTCACCTTGGTAATGGGCTGGCTCCATGTTAATGTCTCCAGGTCCAGGACATGGATATGATTATTCCAACCTCTCCCAGGACTGTCCCACTGCAGAAGACAAAAGAGACAAGGCTTAGATGTAATTGTTCTTAAGTTTAACATAGTTTTAAAGTTTGGTGCGATATAAATTAAAGCTAAACCATTATTTAAATCGGGTTTTAAGATGAATCCCTGTGCAACTCAATCACAGACACTCGAGCTTCTTTCTGTAACTTGAATTCAGTGTTTTTCATATGGAGATGACTTTTGTTTTCATACCACAAGTGAAGACGATTCATCATATTCAAAAGTCCCTCGATGTTCTTGTGCAGCATAGCCATATCCTCCAAAAAATATAAGTCTGTGGACACAATATCCAATTAAACCCATTTACAATATCTCCTTACAATATCAGAGTTCATTTACAATACTTTTATAAACCAAACCCTCACTTGTTTTTGTAAACCCAGCATCCTAGTTTGTCCTTTGAAGATGGAGGAACCCCTTTAAGGTCCCTCATTTCTTCCCAAACGAAGCTGGGAGATCTGAGGGGCAGCCGGTAGATCTGGAAAGAGGAGCAGGGGATACAGGAGGTCAGCACACACACGAGGAGGACTCACCTCAGAGTCAGCTTTTGATCTTTTAATAGATAAAAGACTTTAACTCTACCCTGTTAGTGTTTCCTCTGGCATGATGACCTCCAAATAGGTAGAGGACTCCATCCACACAAACCCCACAGCTGCCTGACATGGACGTGTGCAGATTTCCGACAGACACATGCTTTGTCCTGTAAAAAGTGGGGATTGTTTGATTAGTGTATGTAACTATATGTATATATCATATGGGTGACAAATTCAAGTTAAAACCAACATAGTGTTTTAGTAAGGTGTTGGTCCGTGATGTGCATCCAGAACAGCGTCAAGGCTCTTTGGCAGGAACGGGGAATAAAAGGAATAAAACAGACAAGAGTTTGTTTTCTGGAAATAAGGGGGTCGTAAATTGTTCAAAAAATTGGAATTATATGTTGACGTCATCAATGGGAAGATTTGTTCTGCATTTCTTTGAGCTATTTTCTAAATACGCAAATAATATAGATTCAAAATTATGAAAAAATGCATAGTTTTTAGTCAAATAACATCAAAAGCCAAAACAGCACCTTTCGCCCACCACAAACGTAGGGAAAACACTTTTACTAGAAGATAGTCTGGTTTTTTTCCCCTGGTACTTGTTAATTAAATCAGGTCGGGGCAGATTTAATCTGAGAACACTAAGGGTGTAAAGCCTTTTAAACACAGTAGGAGAGTTAATGAATTCATTTAGCTTACGGTGGAGGAGAACTTCCTAATCCAATAAGGGAACGCTTAATTGGTCAGTTTATAACAAACATTTAAAATCAACACATTTGTATGTGGTTTTCACTGGGCAGGAAAGAAATGAAAATCTGAAAAGTACCTAAAGCTGTCAGACAAATGCAGCGAAGTAAGTAAGTACAATATTTACCTCTGAGATGTAGTGGAGTAGAAGTATAAAGATACATAAAATCAAAACACTCAAGTGAAGTACAAATACCTTAAACTTGTATTTAATAGATGTTCTAATAGATGAGAACTGGTGACTGCGACGGCCATCGAGTATGATTCACATCATTTTCATACTCATCAAACCAGTGGAGGCCAAATCAGAGGCAAATATTGTACTTTCTACTCATTTATACAGTGATTTGGCATCTTTAGTTACTTTTAAGATGAAGATTTGACACTGTATAACAAGCTTTTGGAATATGAAACATTGTTAAATATTCTACCAGTGGTTTCCAACCTTTTTGGTTTCTCACGTCTTGCAAAAAGCAGCGTGTAGTCGGCTCATATTTTACATGTCTATGACTCATGAACAGCTCCACAAAATAGTACGATTTGAGAAAAGTCCAAAAACTGAAAACAGATTTGTGTCTCAGAACTTTGTTTTTGCTTCTTTCCTCTCCCATTAAGCATGTGATGCGCCCGCAGGTTTATCTGCTGTCCCTGTTCATAAAATTGAATAAATAGTCAAACTAGCTCCAGCTCCAGCAGAAACATGCTGCGACAACACTGATGCTTCAATAATAATAATGTAATAATGTGTGATATTATAATACATCAGTCAGTCGGACCAAACCTGTACTTTTCCTTCAATAGTTAAGTTATTAATTATAAACTTTAGGGATTTTTATGCAGGATTTTTACTTGTAATGGAGTATTTTATTTACATTGCTCTTTTGGTGCGTTTACTTAGGTAAAGGTGCGACTGTCTCCTATCAGGTTTTTCCTTTCATCCGTCACCCGTCTGTGTACGTATGTATACGACATGAACATGCAAATGAAATCAAACCTTCTTACCATTCTCTAGACTCCATGTTGTACGTCCAGATTTCATTTCTTGGCAGATACAAGTCAAAGAATCCATGGTTTTGAGCATTCTGGTTAACGGGGAGTAAAAAGCCATTCAAATAAATATGCAAACTTTGGGGGAAAACAGAGTGATGACATTTGAGAAAACTCCTTACCTTGTATCCACCCCACACATACATGGTGTTTCCATCAACCACTGCTATATGCCCACTGCGCTCTGCTGGACTGTCCAACTCATAGGACTCAGAAGCCTCAGTGTCCAGCGGCTGTTCATCCTCCACCTCTTCCACATCATCATCATCATCGTCGTCATCCTCTTCTTCTTCCTCCTCCTCCTCCTCCTCATCTTCGTCCATGCCATCATTTACCATCCAAACAAACAGTCTGTCCTCTTCTTCTCTGTCTGAATCATGGTCACCCTCTCCGGCTGGTACATCTCCAATGTCTTCTTCCATCTCTGCTATTCTCTCTGCCATGTCAGTCAGTCTCTCCTGTTTCAGAAGCAGGTAGAAAGTGAGGGAAATCGCCGAGCGTAGTGCTGAAGTGATTACTCGATAAACTAATTAGCTCGACGTTCCGGTAATTGTTCGGAATATAGGCCAAAACCCACTAACCTAATTCCACGTACCTACGCAGGACAGCAGAAAAATAAACACCGACCTTGTTCACGGTATACAATACTACATTAGTTTGAATTATCTTTTTTTATCTTTGGTCCAGTTTGTATTAGTCCGTGTCGCGTCTTTTAGCAAACAGTTTAACGCTAGTTGGAGCAGTAAGCTACAGGACAGGACAAGACAGCTAGCGACACGGGTGCTACTGACCTACTTTGCTAGCTTAGCAAACGAGGTCACAAATCACAACATTAGGTGTAACTTAGCTTGTGTGTCAAAGAGAGGAAAGCTGTCTGAGCCCGTTAGGTGCGGGTATAAACACTGGAAATGGCTTAAAGTTAGCTGCCTGCATGGTAACCAGGCTAGCAAGCGCTTAACGGCTGTTCATGAGCAACATAGCATTTGCGCACTTGAAATGCAATACACTGAGACGGTATGACATTTTAAAAACGCAGATTTATATATATATGTATATAGGGCGTATTCGCGTTGCAACTTACTTACACGTATATGCACCTTGTGAGAAAAATCATTCGACTCTGTCTGTTCCGTTTTTTTTTTTTTGTTTTTTTTTGACAAACGTCTCCTGCAAATTTCAGAAGCAATCCGCCATGTACGAAGACATCGCAACTGTTCTTTTGGGGGCACGACCGGAAGTTGTCGTCTTCTTAAATCCGCCATCTTGACAAGGTCCATTTTTAGCTCAGAATTAAAGGGGGCGTTAAGTGACATTTCACCTAATGTACTGTACAGGAAGACCGGCTTGACCCGACTTTGTGTAGTGATTTCAGTCTGTAATATGGGATAACACTTTTATATCAGGAGGACCGTATACTCATCGAGTAGCTAATATTTTCATTGTTTAAAAAAAAAAAAAAAAAAAGCTAAGAATTGATATTGACAGTTGGAACAAAGCATAGTGATAAAAGAAAATCACAAAAAAAAAAGTTAAATCAATTCACTGTTCAACCACTCAACCGTCTGTGATTGAAAATACATTACAGATATTTTTGTGATAATAAAAATATGATAGCAAATGCCATTAACTGAATACTTGATATTTAATAAGTCAATAATATAAAGTGTGCTTATTGCTTTTTGGTGCCAACTGGTTCAGTGTGTTTGGTTCTCAGCCCTTGTACTGTATCAATAGTAAACTTACCTTTAAGACTACATTACTGTTAATATTTCCTATTAGATGACTTTTAGAGATGTTAGTCACCTATTATTTTATATACCATAAAAGACACACGTTGTTTTTCAGTATAAAGAATAAAACTTTTATTATTCATGACAACATACACTTACATACAAAATAAAAACTCAATGGGTTGACTACGAGTTCATTTGAAACATACAGTATCATACACAGGCAATTTATAAAACGCAAGTGGATGAATGGATTTACAAAAGGGTAAATCTATTTGCTTTTTCAGAGTCCTTGGAGTTTGCTGTAAACACATAAGAACACAAAAGGTGTTAGTGTGGTGATAACTACAGTTATTTGTCGAATTTATGAAAGAAAAACTTCAATAAGAACACATCCCACCTGTCCTCGACAGTCCTGCTGGATGGGTAGTACACCTTAAATGTGAAGCCACTTCTTGGGAATGAGCCCTGTTGTAATAAATGAATGATAGTGAAAAAATATTAGCATTAAATTAATATAATAATGAGACTAATCTGTTAATTCAGAGTTGTGTTCGGTACCGGGTTAACACAGAGGCAGTCTGTGTTGGTGATGCTGAAGGGATCGTATTTGTCAGCAAAGACGATGACATCTGGGATTGGGTAGACGCGGAGAGCGTAGTCATACGCCCAGAACACAGGACTGACGTACAGAGGCAGTGGAGTCAGGTGACCCTGAGACAGGATGGTCTTCACAAACTGGGGAGAAACAAAGAAAATACAAAGATCGTGGACAAAAATGATTTGAGGTTGGATTATGTCAGGAAGAAGACCAGACCAGTGGGGAGAACATTTGGATGAGACATTTTTGACTTTTCGCAACAACTGTTTACATGGAGCCCAATTTTCCAGTAATTATCAGAATAACAACTGAATCATAATAAAAATGCCTCATGTAACCACCTCAATCAGAAGAGACGGGCCTGATGGGAAGGACTTTTCAGTTGGAATGATGGGATGATGATTAGCCTTGTAAACACTTGATCCAACATTTCCGCTCATGATTGAGCCACGTGGGTGTAACGCTAGGTCACATTAGTTTCCGGGACGGACAGAAACATGGGGCAGCGAAACAAAACTGGTCTGTGGCTGACACAACTTTCTTGTTGGAGACTTTAAAAGACTTAAGGATTGATGATTGAAAGGCTTGTAATAATGAAATAAAAGGAAAAAGCAAATATTGCATGTCAAAAAAGTTACATTCTGATTAAATGCTTTGAGTGTGTAAACGCTCATCTCATCCGATCAGCGTCCATGTAAAGACTTAAGTTGGAATCTCTGATGATTTTGAAACACTGTGCATGTAACTACAGCCATTGTATGTTTCAAACATATGCACTGAAAGTTAAAGTGAGCTTGTGCGCGTGAAGATACGAACAAGTTTGTTCAGCTAAAACTCACATGGTTTGGAATGTCAAGACTGTTATTGGGCAAGCGGACACAGTTCCTGCACATCTTGTTGACCAGGTCCTCCCTGATGATGACGATCTCCTGGCTACAGTACTGGATCCTTACAGAGACAAATCAATTATTAGGGACAGAAATATGTCATGAGTCAAGCCCCCCCTGATTCTACAAATGTCTCCATCCCATATAAACTAACATCTGTTACTTGTAAAATCCCTCTGAAGCCTGATCAACAAATGTTTTTATACCAAAATCTTTTTTTTACCTGCATGGGTTAGTAGTGAACACGGAAAATGGCACCCTCTGTCTGAACTCCTCGGTGATGTGATCTGACAAGGGAGGCCTAAGAGAAACACAATTATCCATATTTGTCCAAACCAATGAGCTAAATTCTCATAGTCCGAGTCAAAACCCAGATGTGTCTAAATTGTTACCTTGGCAGGATGGTTCCTGGACCAGGATCTTCAGGACCAGGAACAAACACAAAGCGACTACTGCAAGTAAAAAAACAAAACAAAGTGTGAGTCAAACAAAGTGTCACGTATTTTCTGTAACTGAGACTTGATGGTTAAATGTAGACAACAGCAGACCAAAGGAACACCAGTGTCAGTGTCCTACCTGCTGTGAATGCTGGGGTACGAACATATGGCATCAGCGAGAGCCTTCAACGACTCTAAAGGGGAGAAATATACATGATGATGAAATGCTGTCTATTTACTGTCTATTAACTCTGTATCCTGTAGGTACAACATGAGCGACAGGAGCTACAAGTGTCACCTTTGAGTGATTTGATCTGTGTTTTTCCATAAGGGGCAGAAGAGAAGTTTCCACACAGAACGAAGCAGGTCGGAGGCATTGCAGCATAGCCTATAAAAAAAAAAAAAAAAAAAAAGCACAGTAAAGCTAATGTTGATTAGTATCTCACATGAAATGCATATTCTTCATTTGTATAAATCAACATCAAAAGGATGAGATGAGATAAATGTTAAGAATTCAAAACAGAAACAAAGCGTATTACTACTTCAGGAAGAAAATTCGCCTCGGTCACTACCAGACCTGAGAACATGATGTTGAGCTTTTCCATCACTTCCACACTGTCCAGCCACACATCAGAGACGACTACAAACATGGCGTCCTCATTCTCCTCCTCCAGCTGCTTCAGCTTGGCTGAAGCCTTTACTGAAGTGGTCGATGGCCCACCAAAGAAATTCACATTGCCGTAGTATGCCCTGGTAAAACAAAAAGGATCATGATCACATACGTTAGGTTTCCATCCACTACTGTTATGTGAATATTAGGGGCTGGTTGATCA
Organism: Coranthus polyacanthus; assembly: GCA_037367275.1. Classification (NCBI taxonomy): domain Eukaryota; kingdom Metazoa; phylum Chordata; class Actinopteri; order Kurtiformes; family Apogonidae; genus Coranthus; species Coranthus polyacanthus. The sequence continues at coordinate 15,845,385 of JAPQRN010000016.1, read as the reverse complement.
AGATAAGCAGTAGGTGTATATTAGTAGTAGTTGCATATTTTAAAAACCCATGTGATCGAAAAGGCTGAGGCTATGACCGAAATTAATAGTTGTTGAACTCCTGTCCTTTGATATTTGATTCGTCCTTATTTTAATGGGCTATAAAATAAATGAATTCACTGCAACATAAAGCAAGTTTAAAGTGGATTTAAAAATGTTGCCACTTTGATAAAAACATAAAATACCATACAATATAAGCGCAAAACTAGTGAATCCTATAAATGTACAACTTTAAACAAAATAAAATGCAATGGAGCTACAACAAAGTTATAAAACAGAATATTAGAAACATTAAAAGACAGAATTAGACATGACGACTTTCTAACTTTATATTGAGGCTCAACAAGTGTTGATGTATGAAAACCCTTGAAGACACTCACTCTTAACAGAAGGAGCTCATACAGTCATCTAAGTCAGGTTTCACATTTTGTCTTTTCTAAATAACTATTTTCTAACCCACTGACCTTGTACCCGATGAGGGCTCTGTTGGTGGAAACCCAAAGCCGTTGACGTGGAAAACAGAGTCCTCATACCAACCTGCAGGAATGACGGCAATAGCATGAGGTGTCAGTGTTTATGATAAGAATATCGAATAATGTACACCATAAAATACTATTTAAACAAGACTGTGTGTTTATTTCCCTTTTATCTGCTTTTCTTTACTCTTACCCTCTGCCAGTACAAAGCAGGATTCTGTGTACAGGCCATTATGAAACTGGTGAGAAGCAGTTAAAGAATACACCCTCTCCAAAGGCACACAATGTTGCACAGTGTAAAATATTTTCGTTGACAGGGACAGGTTAACAGATGAAAGGATATTGCTTTGGACATGTCCAGCTGTACTGTTCCACTCGGGTCCTCGAGGTAGAATTTACCCTTAAAAATGTTTAAGGAAAGCATGACAGTAAAGCAAGAGAATGCTAGTTTTCAGAATTTCCAACAACTGTATTTCAATCTAAACTGAAATAGACTGAAATTGTATCATTAACTCACCTCTTTGAGTTGTGTGACCATCCCCAAGACAATTACCTCTCCCAGTTTAGCCGTGCTACCGAGCAGTGCTTCAATTGTTTTTAGCTAGAAAAAAACAACAGGTACCAGAAAACCAATAAAATTTTGTTCAAAAACAAAACATTTTTACATTTATGTTTAAATTCCCAGCTATGAAACTAGCTTGGCACTGACTAGTAAAGAAACAGCTCTTGTGTTAACAATTAGATTAAACATATATTTAAAGGTTCAATGTGCAAGATTCACACATGCTTATGAACCCTGATTTCTTCAGTGTTTTTGTTCTGCTCCTGCTTCTGCAACACTAGCTAATGGTAGTTTAGAAATGGAGTTAGTTAACATGAACGAAACCACCGGCTCATCACAGACTCCAACACAAACTTCACGTAAGCACGCGCAAATCTTACATATTGAACCTTTAAAAACATAATAAATAGCACAGAGGTTTAAAGTTTGATACCTGAAATTTGTTTTGACCCTCTTCAACTGCAGCTCCTATCGCAGGTGGGGTGAAGAGTTCGTGCCGATGTATTCGCTACAAAATATGTTTTTTTTTTTTGCATAAATACAACATTCAAGCAGCACATATTGTAAACAGCAGCAGAATGAGTGAGCAGCTTCTCCAACACTGACCTGTTGTAAAATGGTATAGCGCTCTCTGAAGAATTCAGCTTTGTCTCTGGCCATACCACACAGACTGGGAGTTGGATGGTTCGTCATACTGATGCTGAATTAAAAAAAAGCCACAGTTTAAAACACTTTGGAGCTGGCACCTCCTCTTTGCGCCCTAAACATGTAGTAAATACAGCTAGCCACACTGTCTCTGCAACATGGGGGAATCTGACCTTTTGTGCTGGGGAAAAAATATATTACTCCAGTGGATCTCCCATAAAGCCTCCACAACCTCTGGGCGGCACAGGATGATAAAGGAACATATTGTTTCTTGAGTATGTTAATATGAACGTGTCTGGCATTTTAACCAGAGCTTTTATCTCAACATGAGACCTTGAGTCATAGTTACGGTGACGGCTGTGTTATAATGGTGACTGATTCAGAATTAATTTCAATGCTGAGCAGTGTTCTTTTCAACCTCATTCTATTTTCTTTGTTTAGAAGTACAATTTGGAAGCAACCACATAATACTAGGTCTGTGATATTAGTCAAGAAATAGAACAAATGTAATTATATTGAGTATCTGGTAATATTAGGTTAATTATGGCATAGGAGAGAAAAATATTCCCTTTACTTACGGTACAAATTTCTTACGCTCAACACTGTAAATGTATCTGGGCACATCAAAGGCTCCAATGATGTTGAAAACATTGTCTCTAGGAGAGAGAAAACAATATGTCAGATAAAACAGCTACGTCTAATTATGGCTACAAATAATCATATGTAGTACATGATAACAACTGCATTATAGCATGCATATGAGTACGGTCTCTTAAAACCAACAAACTGAATGACTGAGTGTTCATCTCTTCATAATCCAGCTTCTGTAACACCAACGAATTCTAACAGCACTGCAGATTTATGCATAATAACACATGCGAGCGTGCATTAAATAAAAAAACTAAACAATACTGAAAAGAAATACACAATACAGCGATTGATAATAAACGGATTGTTGTTTACTTACATGGCTTCATTGCAAGACTGGGTACAATCCTGCACGGCGCTTTCCAAGACTGAGAGCTCTATCATACTGGAGGACACTGAACGCAACACAGAACAGAGTCACGAACCGAAAACAGACACTGAACCCTGTCAAGACAGAGAATACTTCACGCTTACATGGCTGCTTTTCCACTGCATCCAGGACCCGTTCAACGACATCATCCAGTTCAGACGGACTAACAGACTCCAGCACCTCCACAAGATACTTACTGGCTTCACTGGATAGAAAAACAAACAAACAAACACATCAAAATACAAAATATACACACAACCATACCGTACAATGAGTCTGGAGTGTTTGTTATTATGATTTATATCCAAAAACGACGGTTTGAATTGCACTGAGGAGAAAGTAACGTCAACCCTCAAGTCAACAAAAACTGCACCAACAAGCTCAGCGTTAGCAATAACTTCGGCAACAACATTTGTTGAAAAATATACATACGGTCGCAGTATTAGTCCCCGCATCTTGAAGCCAGAGGACACTTTTGTCTTTATTTTGCGAGCAGCGTCCATGGTCCCACTGTTGTCAGTGTCCAACTCAAGCTTTGGCGCTAAATGTCAGCTACACTTCCGCATGTATTTCATCACTTCCGCAGGAGAATACCGCACGCTATTTAATATAACGTGCTATTTTGTAATAGTCAGCGTGTCCTTCTCTTGGCATGATTACTATTATTATACTTTAGGGTAATATGGTAAAACGATACACTAAAGTAAAAGAGTTGTAACGAAAAAAAACTTCAGTCGATAGTGGTGGTTATCAATCGGGCTTTTATTTTGTTAAGAATAGACCGGAAGTTCTGATTAGTTTTGACAGAAAATATGTGTTTATCCTATGATTTAACCTATAGATTTTCCATCGTATGGATTTCACAGCGTGAACAAAAGTGAATCCATACAAATCCATTTTTTGCATACATAGATCCTCAGGATACAGTTATAACCACGCAGTCTACGGTTATAAAATATAGTTACAACTGCATCCAGTTTATACAGCCTTTATCATTCTTAAGCGCAGCATCGAAGCCATTTTAGCCACAACTT
>JAPQRN010000016.1:15808857-15836744 GCA_037367275.1 Coranthus polyacanthus | reverse complement strand
GTTTTGTTTTGTTTTGTTTTGTTTTGTTTTGTTTTGTTTTGTTTTGTTTTGTTTTGTTTTGTTTTGTTTTGTTTTTGTTTTTGCAGAGTCCCAGTGTCCACCGTTCCCGTGGGCAGGTCCTGGCACACGCTCACCTCAGTATCAGATAACACCTTGTTCATGTTTGGAGGACTCAGTGTAGACTGCAAACCAATGAGTAAGAAAACTTACCTTGTTGGTGTTCCTTCACTTAAATCTTTATTAATTAAGCATCTGAACAGTGTCACAAAGAACAAACTGTGCTTGTGAAATTCACTCACTCGTCCTTCATTCAGTTCGTACTTTTTGGTCCATTCAAATGTTACCAGTTTGAGTTTTAGAAATTATTAGTTTTTTCAAATTTTGTCCAGTTGTGCTTATTGTTATCTCAATGTATGTCTTTTTTTTTTTTTTTTTTTTTTTACATTTCTTTAAAATATCTGGTCCTTTGTCAGTGTTTCACCTCCCTCAGTTCCTTGTAATAGCTTTTTTACTTGCTACTAACAGTATTTTAACAGGATAACCGTCGCTCCTCATCACATGTTCTTCCTAAAACACATTTTCTTCATCAGGTGACGGATGGCTGCTTGATGTAGAAACCAAAAAATGGAGAGAAGTTGAGCATCCCTACAAGAATAAGCCAAGGTTGTTCAGACTCCTTTGTGATGTGATCAGTAACATGATACTTAAGTTGAGGTACTTCTGCGTTTTTGTCTTTTCGTTGACGTTTCTTCTCCTGCCTAAAGGTTGTGGCACACAGCTTGTCCAGGCAAAGACTCGGATGTCATTGTGTTCGGCGGAAGCTGTGACTACATCCTCCTCGTGGACACGGTAAGCATTAAACAGACGTGACAGATTCTAATTGTTACATATTACATGGAAATCCTAAATATCAGCATTTTCCATCCCACCTTGATGCTGCCCTTGGAGTCTGTCAACCCTCCTTCATTTTCCGACAGGGAAGGGAAGCCGTTATATCGCTCTGTCTCCGGACGCCGCTGCCTCAATCAGTTCATTTGTTTGTCGCTGTATGACGACGGGAAAAAGCAGCGAAAATATTCACTCAAACGGATTTCCATTTTTTCGGTCGGCCTTTTTTAGGTGGTAAAGACAAACAAAAACCCAAACCAACCCTTTCAGACCCTCATGGTCCTTCGTAGGTTGTTTTCAATTCTCTGCAGATGAACAAAATGGAGCGTATTATGTTTGAGTGGAAGCAACAAAATCTAATTGATGAAAATGCACGTTAACTGAAAAAAACAGAGCAGTAACAATGGATGTGAAATCAAAAGTGAATGATTAATTATCATGTGATTTGATTAATTTAAAGCAGCAGTGATATGGTGAAAACACAGCCATGTTTCATAATTTTCCTTGTCTTATGTTCATTATTCGTAACAAAGAACTGTCATTTATCATTTCAGGAAAGTGGCCTCAAGGGTCAGAAGAACAAAAAAATAATTTAAAAAATGGATTTAATCTATTTTTTTTATTTATTAATGTGATGAAATGTATGCGAATCGAAAAACAGTGGTAAGTTGTCCATTGATTTGATGAATTTTATTTGAAACAGCATTTGTATCTTTTACATTTTTAAATGATTTCATGTTACTCTCACCCTTGAGGATACTTTCCTGAAATGATAAATGGCTTTTTGTAATCTTTTTTTTCGGTGGTTTTATGTAATGAATAATAAATGCAAGACAAGGAAAATGATGAAACATGGCTCTGTTTTCGTCATCAATCAAATCAGCTTAAAAATTAATCACATTACTCGATAATTTATCACTTCACGTCCACTTTTACAGCTCCATTTTTCAACTCGCATGCTTTTTCCTCACCTCCATTATTGACATTAATCACTTGTTACTTCGACAACTCATGATGCGCGTCTTTCAATGACATTTTGCTGATTGTACACTTACCAGAAATGACTCCAACTCAAAACGAACCCTCACACATCTTCATTTCTCTCCAGGGTCACTGCAACGACGCACTCGTTTTCCAGTTGCAGCCATATCCTCTTTTCAGGTAAAAACTTTTAAATATTCTCCAATAGTCTGGTCTATCATCCGTCTTCAAAAGAGAGATGTTTATTAAAACCACAGTACAGTAGCAGTAGCAGTAACAACAGCTGCATTCCTTTAGTGTCACTTCCTAGTGCGTCTCCTGATACGACAAGTCATGATGTCCGCCAAAAGGTCTATTGTATTAAACGTGATCATTTTCCCCAAAATACGACTGAGAAGTCTGTTTTTGCTCTGACAGGATTTGCGAGGATTACATTGCAAAGAATGTGAGGAACTGTGAGCTGCTCAGAAGTCAGCTGCCTCTCCTGCCTCCCAAACTTCTGACAGCAGTGCACAGAAGAACGTCCTTCTACCGGCCTTCCAAGAAGCAACATTAGTTGTTCACAATGTATTATTACTCAGATTGTTATTTAAGTACTGTACTCCCTTCATCACTGGACAGCTCCGTCGTGGTGCGGGGTGCCATTTTTATTTTTTAAATATATTGTGCAAAAATATTTTAAGTGATGTATTTTATTGTTGTACAGATGCTAATTTTATTTTGTACAGTCTGGCTGATGTAATACTGCACACTGTTTCTGTGATGACTGTTGTGATTAAATGGCAGATAAACTATACTGCTGTTGTGAATGATTGTATGACGCAGGTATTTTAAAGGGCCAATGTGTAAGAGTTGCAGGGATTTAGGGGGGCCGTATTACAGAAATGGAATATAATCATAGTTATGTTTTCTTTAGTGTTTAATGACCTGAAAATATGAATTGTTGTGTTTTTGTTACCTTAGAATGAGTCGTTTATATCTACAGAGGGAGCAGGTCACCTCCACTGCACCGCCATGTTTCTATAGTAGCTCCCAACTGACTTCCTCTTCTTATTTTTTTCCATTTTATCCATCACACAGTATGTTTGAACATGGACCAGAGTTAATATCTCCTTATCTAAAAAGCCCAGAACGGACAAAACAAACATTGACTCTGACAAAGGTCTGGTGAATCTGAAACGTTGCCACTAGATGTCTCTAAATATTACACACTGAACCTTTAAAGGTAGAATATATAACATTCACACATGCTCGTGTGCTTGCGTGACGTTTGTGTTGGAGTCTGTGTTGTGCTGGTCGTTTGCTGACTCGACACAGACTTCAACGGATTTTGAATTGAAAACCAAATTACAATTTGCATTCACTATTTTCTGAAAATGTGTCCAGAAATATCAGATGGTGATGATGATGAAACTACAGATAAATAAAAATTCATGGCAAAAACAGTGTATTGTGTATTTTTGTCATGTGTCTATGCACACAATTACTGTGTTCCACCACTAGGTGGCAGCAGACCTTCATGTTGAAGTGTTTCTGGATCCTCTTGTCAGCACAAATGCAGCTGGGTCGAACTGAAAGTCTCTCTGTCGCTGCACATTCCTTCCTCACAAGGGTGGAGAAGTGCAGGAACTGTGGTCAGCAAAGAAAACCTTAAGTAAACAATTCAGCCCATACCTTTGCAGGGCTGCAACTAAAGAAACTATACACTACTCACGGCAAATGTTTCCTTTGCATGTAATACACCCAGAACATGTACAGTACTGCAGAAACGCTGACTTTAAACAACCTGTGAAACCTGTGTGGCCCCTTTGTTATCTATTAACAGACAAGTTAAAGTAAACTAGTAATAAGTTACAAATAAGTAGGTGCACGCTCAGCGGGAGTCCAGGAGGGTGGAGGTGACACCTTATCGCTGCAGATTACAAACCTGAGGAGGTCTTTGTCAGTTAACAGCCTTACTCTGTGAAAGAACTTCTATAACTCTGCAGTTACACTGATTCATGCTGTTAAATAAGACTTGCGTTAAATGCAAAAGCCTGAAGGGAAGCTGATTTGATTAAACACAAACTGTGCACAAAGGTGGGAAGCAGCTAAATACAAATACCGTGTCACTGTACTTAAAGGTTCAATATGTAAGATTTGCTCACGCTCGTGTGCTTATATGAAGTTTGTGTTGGAGTCTGCGCTGTGACGGGAGTCGGTTGTTTGTCGTTTGTTGGTGGTAGAACACGATTTCACTATGTTTCCATTGTAGACAAGCAGAAGAGAAGCACTGAAGACCTTGGAAGTGAGCATATGGCGGTCGGTATCTTAGAAATGGAGTTAAGTAATCTGGGATGGGCCGTATTGAACCTTTAAGTATTTTGTATTGAAGTATTTTCCACCTTTGTGCCCGACATCAAGACCAGTTTCAACTTAAACGGATGGACAGTAACACGTAGAAGATCCCTTGGTGTATCCGGCCGTGAATATCATGCACGACGAATGTAACGAGACAAAAATGACAAACGTGATAAAACAGACCTGAAAGGACCACGGAGAAAAGGTGTCACAGTGTTTTGAGTTCTGTTGCTGACATTGAAAAGTGATTTGCACTTTGGAACGAAGTTATTGGTCAGTATTCTCAGTATATTTTTTTTTTATTTGGAGTTAGAATGGTTTAATAGTCTTCACATTATATTAATATGAAGTGAGATTCAGTTAGGTTTGTACATAAAAAGCAGGTAGAAATGTCCTTCGAAGGGCAACTTTTTACTTTTTTGAGTACATTTCAGAACTTGTACTTTTTGCACCTTTACTTGAGAAAAGAAGTTGAATCAGTACTTTTTTGCTGTACTAGTATCTGTATCTGTACTTCTGCTTGTGTGTACTTCTGCCCCCTCTGACTATCTTAAATTTCTCAAAAGGAAATCTGCATAAACACAGTGAATAAAGCCGTCACTACAGTAGCAGGAACTTTGTCAGGAGAAACTCTGGCTCCTCTTCCTGTGTCCTATGCAGCTGCGGAGGACAGTTCACTTTGCTGCAGCGTTCGCCGCTGGGGGTCAGCTAAACTCCCTCTCAATAGTGTCCATCAGCTCCTCTTCTGATCCGTCGTACAGGATGACGGGCATGGTGAGAGAGGAGTTATGGCAGCTGCTGCAAGTCCTGACGGCGGGAGGAACATGTCAGTAACGCATTTAGAAACACTGAAAATACGAGGATTATTCTCAGTTAATTGATGATTTTCACATCTTTTGACTAAAACAAGCAATGTCAACATCAAATTACGGATCACCCACGTTAATTAGGTTGCACGTTGTTGTCAGGATGGATGAATAGCTCCACACTGACGTCCCTCCAACAAAGAGCCAACAACAGACACTTGTTTGTTTCAGAATCTGCTTGCAGACGTCTGACTAATCTGATCTGCTCTGAGGATAATAGAGGGGTAATTCGATCCCTTTAAGGTAAATTTAATCTGGGCACCCCCCTCGACTTTTACTACTCCACTGGCATCAATTATTTATCGGAGTTGTCTACTTACGATTGTTTGTCTTTTGTGGCAACAGCTTCCAACAAAGAGCCTCTTGTCAAAACGCTCTGCGAGGAGGACTGATATAAACCAGAGAGAGCAGATATCAGGATATGTTTTCATTTCATCACTGAATACTATGAAACTCTGGGGCCTCAGTAGGGACATTTTTGGCTTTTTAGTTTGGGATTTTTTTGATTTTTTTTCAATCATTTTGGCTGTTAATGCTTATAGCAAACATTTTCTCACAGATATGATTTTCTTTTTTCATTTTTTGTAAGTTCTACCTCAGCTGCTCATAGACAAAACTGTCTCCATTTATGTCTCCATTAAAACTGCAATTTCTGAGGCCAGTACAACATAAACCATGTCTTCTATTATATCAGGCTTCAAGGTTTTACTATTTTCCACCATTTTCTCATGTTTGCCTTATGGGAAAAGTACATATTTTCCAGTGCATTGTTCCTTTATTGTGGAGGACCATATGCAACTAAAATGACTAAGGTGTGTGTTGATATGATCAGTGTGTGTGTGTGTGTGTGTGTGTGTGTGTGTGTGTGTGTGTGTGAAGAAATGAGTGTTTGCAGTTACAGAGATAAAAAAAAAAAAAAACCAAAAAAATTGACATTTAGAGAAAAAAACAGAAAAATGTGCATTTATTTGATAGTTATGATCGGGGCTGATGTTGGTTAAAAGATATAACTCAGTGAAAGTGCAAAATAATATTAATAAGTAATGTTTTTAAAGCAGTTTTAGTAAGTTTTAGAGCAGTGAGTAGGCGACATTGTTGTTGAAATGTGCACTAAATTCAACAGTTAAAGTTAGGTTTGTGTTAACAGCAAATTAGAACGAACACATTAGAAAACATGGATGCAGCAGAAGATATAAATTGAAAAGTTATTTTCTGTCTGCAGTCGAATTAAATAGATACACTATTTGAGAATGGACGGTATGAATGAAATGTTGAAGAATCACTAGTTGTGACAGCAGATAATGGATGAGGATGTTGGTTTTAAACTGTTGTGTAAGAAGATTGGCAGCAGATAAATATGTGTATATTTAACAGGTGGGAAAACAACATTGATATATAATCATTTAGGTTTTATAAAGGGTAGGCTTTTTTAATCAACTCAAATGTTGTTAATCACGTAATCTCAGACTGATAATCAGGTGGAATCATATTTAAATAGAAAATAAAAGCGCTTACAGTGTGCTCGCTGGTGCACAGAGGTGGATGTTTTTTAAAGTGTGACAAGGCACCGTATCCCCTCTTGTTTACATCTCCTGGTCCACGGTGTGAGCCACGTGGCTCTGTTGATCCGGACTCCCGGAGCCGTGTTTCTGAGTTGAAGTCGTCGTCAGTGTCTTCGCGGCCAAAATGACACAGTCCGTAGGTTTTGGATCTGATAAAAGTCTTCTTGGGAGTGGGTTTCTTCACAGAAGCCCGCTCTCGCTCCTCATAATCGGCCAAAACTGTGTCCAGTTCTCCGTCAATGTCCTCGTCGTCTCCTGAACATTCGGAGTCGTTCCCCTCGCTGTGGCAGTCCGGTTGCGCACGGTTACGCGCGCTGCGTAAAATAGCATGAATTTTGAGAGGCCTGAATGGACCGCCGCTGTGTTTCGGTGAAGCGACACCGGCGGCTGTTTTGGTCACGGTTACCTCGCTGACACAGGCAGGTGCAACTTTCTTCCCTCTGCTCGGACCGCTGCCCATGTCCGCGGCTGCTTTCAGACTCTCACACGCCTCTCAAAGTCCCATTTACAAACTCCCCTCGCAGCAAACTAAGGATTGAAAATTAACCACGAAAGACTTGCTCTTTACCAGTGTTGAGTGAACTTTTAAAACAGTTCTTTGGCTAAAACTCGGCTGCAGTATCCGATTTTCTTGAAAATGATCTTCCCGATCTACAGATGTCAAATCAGAAAAAAGATCTCATTTTCCATGTTCACAGACTGAACAGCATTTCTAACCAAGAGAGTGAGACCAGCCGCTCGTAAACTTAAATTAGAGTAACTGCACATCAGGATGTGAAAGCGGGTATATCCGTTACATAACACCAGTTTGGCTCCGGACCCCTGGGACCAAACTCCGCCTACTTATATGTTTTCAGTATTTCTACCGGACAAAAATTCATTTCCGCTTTTACTTTACAAATTCTATGAACCTTTTCTGCGTTTTCCCTCATTTGGCACCAAAGGGCATCATTTAAAACAAATTATTGCTAATTCACTTAAATGTCTAGACGTTCACTGGACTCAGAAGGAGCTTACATAAGGACAGTGACAGTGGACCATTGAGAGGGTAACAGGGGGCAATTACTTTGATTTATCTGTATCAACAGTGAGCAGCCTATTGCTCTTCTGTGTTCAGCTAATAGATTTTATTAAGGCGAGTGAGGTCAAGAGTGAGTAAGTTTCTGTGTGTCTGCCTGCTCAGAGAGGCCCTCGGCTCAGCAGCTCCGTCACCGACGGATTGAAGCTTTAAGCCCCGAGACACAAGAAACAGGGGCATTCCTTTCCGACAGCTTGAGCTTCCCAGAGATTTCTCAATAAGCTTTTGTTTGGTCCACTTGCACGTACAAAAGACAAAGTGGGGGCATCTCTGTGCCAGAGCTGTCCAACAAGAGCCCCGAGTCCCATCTAAGCAAAGACAGTGTTTGCCATCTTTCATTAAGGCCCTCTTTCTCTCACTTTTCCAGCTTGTGTGTGCACACATGCAGCATGTGTGTGTGCCAGACAGCTGTGCAACCTGTTCTCTCTGGAGGACGACCGAGGCGAAGACACCTGCTGTTTAAGCAGCAGGCATTTTCCAAACTGTGCATAAGCAAGGAAAAAAGAATGTCCAAAATGTCTCAGAGAGGAATTTCCTGCTTTCCTTTTTGATTTTTAGAGCATGTGTACATTTTTCTGTGCTTTCATCATGAGAATATTGTACACTCCGCTCAGCTGTAACTGAAGCAAAAGGCTTGCGTTAAAAACAGCTAATATACGAGTCAAAAGCTGCTCTTTGAATGACTTCTTTCAGTATCATTTATTGAATTATAATATGCTCTTCGTGCAAGTCCCAGAGCAGCATCTTGATCATAATGAATTCAATATGATTACCTCCCATTACACAATCCCTCTTCCATCCAGTGATGCTTTCCAAAGCTGTGATCAGATTTCTAGCCACAGACTGCCTCATAGGGAAAAAAGAATATGAGCAGCACTGAAATATCAATAATATACCATTGTGCAATAACTGCACAATGGTATACTAGAGTTTTTCTTGCCACTGCAGCAGCCAAAACCTCATTAAAATCTACTTAAAGTCAAGTAACCCATTTAAGATCACATTCAAAAGCATGAACATGCTTACTTTCCAGTTCTCCCTCTCACGGAGCCTCGTTTGTGTCGTTTTCAGCCCCCATTTCTGCTATTTTCTTCTTGCACCACTGTGTCATTAAAGAGATCAAGCGGCCACATCTGGAGAAAGACTCAACAGCTTCCAGACGAGGGGGAGGATCCGCCACAAGACGGAGGCCACAGCCCAGCTCGCTACATAACTGTGGTTTCCCTGACTTCCCCCAGCTTCAGGAATATTCCTCCAGAAGTGGACAGAGATTTAAAAGACTGTGCAAAGTTTTTGTTTTTATAAAACTGGGAACGGTTTTCTCTTCAAAACGCTGTGAAATAAACAAGTGTAATAAGAGAACACTGAGAATTGGTTTTAACCACAGACTACATAAAGAGTGGACGAAGCCTCTCTGACGTCAGCCATTGATTTGTGGACTGCAATTTTGAAGCCTTGAGTCTGGCATTTTGACCATCGCCATCTTGTTTTTTTGGAAACATAAGTGCCTATATTTGGTTAAGAGGGTGGAGCTGGGGAAGAGCGAGGGGAGAAACTCACCAAGCTAACACTAACTCACTGAAAACACCAAACAACACTCATGTTAAATGCCACCAAGTAGTTTCACTTCCATGACAAATGTACAGACAACACACTAATTAGTGCTAGTTGGCTTAATTAGCAGCAGAGGTGGTGGCAAAAGTCCACACATTCTTTACTCAAACAGGAATACAGATACTTGTGTAAAAAATACTCTGGTAAAAGTAAAAGTATTGATTCTACCTATTAATCAAGTGAAAGTATTAAAGTACAAGCTCTGAAACAAACTCAAAGAGTAGAAGTAAAAATGTATTTCTACATTTTCAGCAGCTGTTTCAGTGCAAAGCCACTGAACCTCATATTATCCATGTCAGTATTAGTTCTCCTGGTCAACACCTTTTCTCCCACATCAAGTCTCCCTCTCTTGTCTGTTTTGTCTTGTTACGTCTTTTAATGTCGCTACGTCTGTCACGCACAATGCACGCTGCTCTAAACATCAAGGGGTCCTCTTTTATATGTGTTATTGTTCTATCCACGAAGGTCGAAACCTCCTGAGTATTTTCAAATTCTGGCGTTTTTTCCGTCCTGAATTCGGCTCCTGCAGCCTTAATGCATTAACACTAGCTTAACGTGGAGCTGAGTTACGCGAACAGACCGGGTATTGTAATTAACCAGAGAAGAGCTGTCTACTAGGAAAAAAACTGTTTTCTTTAATAAACAGAAGGTCACGTGACGTCGCTCACCCAGCTGTCACTCAGAGCAGCCACGCTCTGAATTATGCATGAGTTTAAGCCTTACTATAATTTAAAGGGATACATTATATAAAAATTCACCCCTTGTACAGCTGTCATCAATGGAGAAATTACAAATAGAGACAAAAACTGTTTCTAGTACCAGGCTATAAACATGTTTATCTCTGCTGAGAAGTTGGACATTTGAACATGGGGGTCAGTGAGAATTGGCTCACTATTGGATCCAGCCTCAAGTGGCCGTTCAGGTTACTGCAGGTTTTGGCTCATCGTCATTGGCTTCATCTTTCGGCCCCAGAGGAAACCGCTTGGTTTAAACCTGCAATGAATACAAAAGTCTTTTGTTCCTTCCCAACATCAGGAAAGTAATGACTCAACTCCCATTTGAAGAGAAACAAAATAAAACGATTGTTGTCGTGTTTGACTCGCATACAATTTCTACCATATGTCTGGCAAAACCAACTCCTTAGAGTGTATTTAACAAGCCAGCTGCCTGCTGATAGGCATTCCAATAAAACCGCCTGGGACTGTTGCCCCATCAGGTATGCAAACATTAACATGACACGGTTAAGAAGAACCACATACCAGCACAGCATCAGTATTATCCAACAGGGATGTGCACAGAGGAGCCTATTTTTATTGTCCTGTAGTCCAAAATGTTCTTCAAACTTCTATACATGTCACAAACACCTTATTACATTTAACACTAAAATGTCTTCATGCTCTCTTCAACAGTTATACTCTGCCTTTACACATTTCATATTTCTTCTGTTCACTCTGCCAATTTAATGTCTACAGTCTTATAATAGAATTTAGATTTTTGGGCTTATTTGGGTCGATGACATGATGCTAATATTTTTGTGTCCATATGTTCAGTTAAATTTAAAGGGTTTCAATTTGAAATTAAAGTTACAAATGACTTCCGTTCAGTCCTTTTTTAAGGACTCAGACTCAGTTTTTAATTAATTTCAAGAGAATGTTTGGGGAATGACGTCAGAATTGTCAGCATAGTGTAACCGTAAAAACTTTAAAAAGGTGAAATTACTTTGATATAATCTTACATTAGACCTATTTATTAGTAAATAAAACTAATGCAATACCGTTGCAATTAATTTGGGGAATCGTGTCAGTCAAATCAACCAATTCCTTCGATGTCAGGGTATTGTAATATTTCTCATTTTTTGTGGTTACACCATCTGACATTTTCAGGTGCATTAAGTCTTGCTTTCGGAAAAAAGGTGCAAATGTCGTTTCTAGTTACATGAAACCAACATAAATACAACATATGCATTTGCACAAACCTGATGCATGCCTTTTAAGCAAGTTTTTAAAAGAGTACTGAATTGCTCATCTTTGCTCTTCTTTGTCACTGACCCATTTATATTGTTTTTCTGTATAACACAAGTGAAGACACCGTCCTTTGCAGGCAGACAGATGGTCCGCTGAGAAACTGCACAGACGTAATCAACTGACCGGATGAGCAAAGCTGAGACAGAGGGATATTGTAACTCTGACATGGTGACATAAGGTTTCCAGGGCGACAGTCAACGCAGCCAAGAGGGATTCGACTGTTGTAAAAGAACCGAGGGACAGCCCTATTTATCTTAGGGCCATCCCTCTTAATCTGTTAGATTACTTAATGTAAATTAAGGTTTTGAGTTGACGCTCAAAGTACGTCACGGAGATGAACTTATGACCTCTGGGATTCGTGTGAAAGAAATGTAGAAAATGTTGTAGAAAAGTTTCTCAGTACCTACGGCAAACCTTCTATTACCAGTCAGTATATTAACAGCTGGTGTATATCTCCGTGTTCAATAACAGCTTTTTGTAAAACACTAGACATCAGCTTCTGTGTCGCCTTATAATTTGGTTCATGAGTGTTACAGCCAGCAGATGGAGCCAGCGTTCAAGAAAACCATCAGCATGTAACCTACTGATTCTTGCCAGTGAAAAGACTAAATGATCTTCATACAGGACAACAATATATGTCATTTTACCAGCAAGGATGCATTTTCTGTTGGATAAATACTTGGGACGGACTTTATTATGAGCTAATTTCCTGTCAAAGCTTAACAAACGAGTGAAAATCACGTTGTCCGCGTTATATTTTGGGCAGTTTTAGTTTAGCAGGGTGAATTTAATACATGTAACATTCACCTTGGCTGAAAAAAATCTGAAATATATCTCGGAAATATAATGCATCCCCACAGGAATCAAAGGCGGTAATGAGCAGTAATATGCTAAAACAACCCGAAATATAATGTGGGTAACGTCACTTGATCCTCGTAATGTCTGAAAATAAACTTAAAAGGAAATACTTTATTTGACAGTAGATTTTGGCTTCTACGGTTTTAAACTGACTCATAGCGCCACCTGCTGTTGCGGAGGGTGAATTACTCAGGAGAGTTGTGAGAAAATGCATGCGCTTGTGTGAAGTTTGCGTTGGAGTCTGTTTGCTGTCTGCTGGGATCCAGTCGTTTGTTGGCATCTGCTAACTCCATTTCTAAGCTAACGACTGTCTCAGTTGCCTACATCCATGATAACAGGCTGCACACTGATTTCTATGTAGAGGGGTTTTCACCGCCTCTCTTATGCTCTAGTCTGGCTCACAGGATGTACTGTGCTGGAACAATCCTGCCATTGGGTGGCTATTTCAGTTGGCATTCTCCCCCCGCCTGCTGTCTGTGTGTTAGCAAATTCCCCCTCGCTATGCGAATGACCAACAACAACCTCCTAGCCGCAACTACACACTGAAAATGGCAAGTTTTGACAAAGAAATGCATCTTTTTATGTGCCGGTTTCTTCTGCTGGGATTTAGTTACGCAGTGCAAATGTTCCACCAAATCACGTTCTACTGTAACACGATTTTGCAAAGGTACAGTCGCTGTATCCTGTGTTTAGCGCCACCCAAGACGAGTGTGTGTTGTGTAATGAAATAGAAACTAGCCAAACAGCCCAGAGAGTGTGTTTCCAGACCTACTTCCAAAGTGTGGAGATCTGGCAAGGCGAGATTTCTGCTCTAATACAACGGCAACAGTGTACAACACCACCTGCTATTATGCCAATGACCGGCTCCCAGCACAACACAAAATGCAACACAATCCTCACGTAAGCACACGGAAATGTTCAATATTGAACCTTGAGTCTAGAAAACTGTAAACAAAGAGAATCAGAATCATTGTACGTCAAACACTCGTTAAAAACATTCAATAGTAAAGACGAAATAAAAAATAAAAGCACTATATATACATTAAGGCACCGAACCTTGCCTTGTGTTTATTGTAAGGCTGAGTACAGGAAGGTCTTCTCATACCGTCTGTGGTCACTACTGCAGTGACCCATTTTTCTGTCAAAAGGCCATGTAATCAACAGAAAACAATTACTGCACCTCTCAGCTGCTCAAAGCGCTCAATACCAGCATCTGCTCACTTCCTAATTACCTACCAGGTAAGAGGCTTCATTTGGAGAGAAACTCACAGCAATCAATCCTCGCATTATACTTGGCTTGTTTGTTAGCATCCTAATGTGTAGGACTGGACGTGTCAGGGCTGCTCAGTTCAATTCCATGTGATTTACTTCTCCTTTAACTGTACGCTTTTTATTGTTATAATGCTGAGTTATTGTACTTATTGCAACTTTGCCCACATGCGAGAGTATTTCTGGGTTGGGGCTCAGTTCATCTGTTCCCTTCCAGGCTAATGCTAACCCGGTTCTGCCTCAACATCACACCAATTTGAATGCCTTTCCTTTGTTTAGTGCTGTTTTTCCCTAGCCATGCTGGAGATGTACCTCCTCAGGCAGACAGCGTGCCACGTCGATTAGAGTGAGTTACTGCGAAGCGCTGTCTCAGTCAAGTGCTGTCTCCAGTGGTGATATAGAATGAATACATCAAGGTAAAGTCGTGGTACACTGTATTTCTCTGGCTGCATTCTGTGTCTTTGAACATTTGTAATGGTGCGATAGGAACAAACTTTTATGGGTTTTTATGCAAAGTGACAGAAAGAGTCTATACTTGTCTCTGCAATTTGTGTTTTAGATTTTTTTCTGTCAAGTACTGATGTCTGTATTCACTCATGCCCAAATCAGCAGAGCTTTTTTTTTTGTAAGCTTTCAGTAAATTCATGTCATGTAGATCACACTGAAATAACAAAGATGGAACAAAACCATCCCTCTGAGCACTTTAGTTTTGTGTTATCTTTTAGTAATGGCTGCAGTAGCTTTTCAATGGGTTGAACACAATGCAAAAGCCACAAAATAAAAATGGAAGCAGCGTTGTCAGATGGAAAATGTTAAAGTATCTTAACAGAGGCTTAAGATGATCATATATTTGGAAAATGATCGCATGCAAGAGATTTGCGTAAGTTAGTGTACAGTGTGCAACATTTTGGATGCAAGTGTGCTGCCTTTAAAAACCATTGAAAAAAAAAGAAAAGAAACTGCTTGATGATCTCAAAAGGGCAAGAACTTTCTTCTTCTATACGTTTAGGCAATAGTAGTCCACCTGTTTCATTGTCAGCATCCACTGACGCTCACTTGTATTGCGACTTTTACATTCATGTTGTCATTTTTGTGTTTCATTTGACCAATCTCGGCCACTTTTCCCCTGCGGCCTGTGACTCTGATCGCATCCACAAGAAGCTTTAAACCAATCATTACCCAAAGTATGAATTTCCAGTTTCAAAATACATAGCAATTCCACAAAATATTGAAGTAGGCTGATATCCTGTTTCTGCTACGGTACTGTTTCCATCATGACAAACACAGCAGGTGAACAACACTTCTGCCTTTTCTTTTACTCTCTGTCAGAACTATAAAGAGAATATGAAACTCGATCTGATTCCGTCCCTGGGTATTTCTGCTTCAAAAACATTTTGAAGGCAGAGGGGAAGTACAGAAGGTCCAGAAGAAGAAGAGGAAGAAGAAGTAACAGCGGTTTGGTGCTGTCCATGGTGCTGACAGGCCACAGATGGCCCTGAATGGACGGCTGCTGTAAATCTTACTATTTAATTGATAAGGTGCAGTGGGTAAACGGCTCCGTCTGGACTTTTCATCCTCCCACTTTTCCGAGTCCTTTAAAATACATTTGGATTACAAAACCATACTGCAAATCTGACAAATTTAGAGAACTTTTGCAACAGCTTTGTACAGATCCCATCTGCGGTGCTGATTTCCTGCCATCACTAACAAAACAATGCGGTTTGCAAATACAAACCGTGATTAATAAGCATCTGACTGCTCATAATGGCCAAAAATAAACTCACGCGATGTGTTTTTGTTTTTTTAGAATACAATTTTTAGACTTGTAAGACATGTTAAAGTTGTTTCTGAAGCATGGTTTTGTACTTGCTTGATAGTTTTGTATTTTCTAAACACAATGCATTTGAGTGTCTTCTTCTTTTACAACTGTATTTGGTTGCAGAGTATTTGTAATATTTGTATTTGTTTGCTAAGTTTGGGCAGGAAACAAGCTCCAAACTATATGGGACTTACTATTTTAATTTTAATTTAGAAATTGGAGCAAAACCTGCACATTCAGGGCATTGGTAAAACATGTTTTGTTTGCTTGTTATGTTTTGGCAGAAAATTAGCTCCATATGCAGGCAGCAAAAAATACCTCTTGTTTTTTTGACTGCTCTGTGATAAAACACAACAGTGGGTTACAGAATGATTGCCATTCATAGTGTCTTTTCCTATACAAAAACAAGCATAGATCTACTTCATGACATCTCCACAAACATACAGCTCTGTGTTTGTATGTATGTCTACGCTTGTACCTGCCCCAAGCAAACCTGCCAGATATAGGAAAAAAGTATAGTGTGCTTTTAAAAAGGTGCCATACATGTGCAACCCCCCCCCCCCAATCTCGTTGTTATATAATGGGACTGTTGATGGCTGGGATCATTATCGGGCCTGTCTATGCCAGTCTAAAAATATGGTTCAGGACTCCAACAGTATGTGGCATTTATGTAACTGAAGAGACCAGGAGAGGGGTTTGGATCACAAGCTGTTTCTATGACAGTCCACAGCTGATGTGACAGAGAGGGCGGGCGACGAGGAAAGATCCAGACGCGAGTAGAAAGAGAACGGGAGGGAGGGAGGGAGTTCTGTGTGTGGGGGAGCGTTGAGAGAGACACACAGAGTAGTGGTGTGGAGGAGGCGGAGGTACCTCCACTCCATTATCATGCACATTTTACATGTCCATGCAAGGGCCACCTGCAAAGAAACTTTCATTTGGGTGCATTATGATTCTTAAAAATCTGGTTCATCTCCTGCTAATGCAGTGCAGTGTTATATAAATAGCCTTCTCTGGCTTAATTTTACCACCCTTTTATTACAACTCTCAACAGAACTGAAAGTGGAAATACATGTTGTTTTAGTCCGTTTTGTGCTCTGAGCTGACATTAGCTAACTCCATTTCTAACAGTAACAGCAGCTAAAGTCGATGCTCATTATTTTCAGTATATTGTGTTTTTTTATTATTATTTTATTATCAGTTAGAATGGTTTACATTCATATTTGTGTGCTTGGGTGGTGTTTGCATGGGAGCCTGTTTTGTGGCAAAAATAACACTGTCTTATAATGTTCATGTGTTGTGTGAGCCGATAGTTTACATTACAGACAGAAAACAGCCACACATTTTGAATTGTCCAAACAGGGTCCGAACCGTCACAGTTTAGTCTGAACCGTGGATCAACAAACGGCAGCAAACTTAATGACATAACATAGTAACTTTCTATCTTCATAAGCTTCATAATCAAACTCACCAGTGGAGAAGAAACGTTGCGATTTCAGCATCAAACTTCCTTCTTTTACTTTGGAGCTGTGTCCAGTGGTGAAAACAACAGCAGTGCTTCTGTTTGTTATCACTTTGTCATTTTCTTTGACTCTGAAACTTGTTCCTACACGGTTCTCATCCTCAACTTGTTACTTTCTGACGCGTTGGTCAAAGACGCCTCGGTGTTAGTTTTCAACGCCCTGGGCGACCGGCAGAGTGACTCGCTACTCCCCCCTAGTGGTCACAATATTGACAACTCCTTTATACTTATATCTCTCTCCCCGATTCTCTTCAGGGCATCAAAAGCTGTGGCCAACTGAAAACAATAATAATAAAAAACAATACACGAGTAATGAGCATGAGGGGGCTTTCACAGTCTGTGCGGTTTTATTCTCAGAAACGTTTATTTACCACTTGACCAAAAATTCAGTGTCCCACCTCTCTGTGCAGATCTCTGCAGCCTTTGGAGATCTTTACAGCCTTTGAGTGTCTAGTCGAGCACATATCATCACTACTTCAAAACCACCTTCTCCCAGAATGTGTAGAAACCTGTTGTCACCGGGGATCAGGGTTATGAATGACGGGCGACACGGAGACGACGAACTCTCCATGTTTAGTTATTCAGCTGAAAAAGAGGTTTGGACAAATGAGAAGAAGTCATTTCATTTTTAGTCTAGTAAAAATAAAACTACAAACAATTTATTTTCAATTTGTGCTTGAGGTCTCATTAAAAATAGATTAGAACAATGAAAGGGAAACAGTATCTAGTAGTTCCACATTTTAATCTTAGGGCTCTCTCTTATAGATGTATCAAAATCATATGAAAATATTCAGTTTGTTTTGTGCCACATCTCTTTATCACAAAGGAAAAGACAATCGCAAAACTAATTATTAAATTTTTCCATTAAAAAGTTGACAATGTAATAAAGGGAAATACGGGAGAAAGTATCTACTTCAAAAAACGGACTAAATATATCTTATATTGTATTGTAATATTGTACTTTTCCTTCACTTTTCCTTCTTTCATCATAAGACAGAACGTCTCTGGAGCTCAAAAACATGGATAAATCAAAGAGACCATGAGTGACTTACCTTACTCAGTTTGATTAAGAAGTTCACTGTGTTTTAAAGTTGCTTTTCTGTTTTCAGTACTGGTTCTGTGTCTTGTTGAAATCAGCGACGCGACAAGATTTCACCGTGGGATAAAACTAATGCGGTTCTAAGATTGATGTGTGAGCATTAGCTCTAGAACCTTTTAAATACGCAGCATTGTGTTTCGAATATGTGTGTAAAACTGGAAATAAATCACAACACGAAGTCTAAGTGTGCACTGGAGTTTAAGCATTAGTTTAAATGAGTAGAAAAGACGAATCCAAATGGAAACAGAAGGACCCGAGACTGTCTGAAAATAGTTTTTTAAACTTACATAAGTAGGGACTAATACATGAGTAGCCCCTGTTTTTTAAATTGTATTTGTTGTTTTCATTCATTTGTAGTATGTGAAAGTTGTGCGTTGGCCAGGTCACTCTGAAGAAAGAGATTTTAATCACACTGACTACATTTACATGCACATTATATTCCATTTTTTTTCCTTTATTCTGAAAAAGACAAAATTCCTAATAAGCTGTTTACATGACTAATGAAAATAAATGTTCCACTAATATTCCTGTTCACATGCAGCCGTGCATACGCCGATTAAAAATATGTTTTTTTCAAAGTTTTCCACTGATGGCGACATTCCCCTGTCCGTTCCACCTCTTCTGTTCCTTCAAAAACCGACTTGGAAAGGTCGGACATCCAGGTTGACATCCTCTGTACTGTTCTTTGTATTCATCCATCCCTACCAGAGAGGATCTTTGTCTTTTCTCCAGCTGACTGTAAACAGGGCTCGTGTGTCACAACCTGCAGTAAAACGTGCAAATTAGATTCACTCTCTGAATCCACTGTATACATGTCCAGAGAATCCTCATAAAACCAGAAAAATACCGGCATATCCCTCATGTCTTCATCGCAAAATGCTCCATTTAGAATACTGAAATACACAACACCTGTCAAATTCAGGATAATACTGTGCACAGAGACGTACTCAATTAGACCTGATTAAATACAGGATAATAAAAGGAGTTCATCTTTCTTTGTCTTGTCTCTGTCTTGATAACAACGCTAAAATGGCCTGATGAAGTGATGCCACGATGAACACCAAACCCTAACGGCTGCAGTGAGCTACTGAAGCAGAAGGGTGCGCTCTATGTGGGATAGAGTTGCCCAATCTTGACAAATTACACCTGGTAAGCAAGTCTGAAACACGTTACCTCAGTGTTTGTAAGATTTATGAGCACGTCTGCATCCACATCTAATTCACTCGGATCTGGCAGACACGGCAGAAAGACTATGATGGGAAAAAAAAGGAGATTTCCTCAACAGTTTTTGTGAAGACGTGTGCACTTCCCCTGTCATTCAAAAGAGGTCGTAAAAAGTTAACAACCTCTGTGTATGATAGAAATGCAGTAAACATGCTCTGACATATGGCAGGTTATGCTGATCGAAGCCTTACGGCGGTGTTTGTTTGAGGATCACACGGGAGGGATTGAGATTTCAGCATTTTAATGCATTTTCTCGTCTGCAAATCTGAAAACAGGCTTGAAACGTCACCGACTACATCGAGTAGCCAAAAATGAACGATTTCATGAGAAATTTGTTATATTTTGGAAGCAGACAAATCCTCCTTGAGCTTCTGTAACTTAAAAAAAAAAAAAATGCTCAGTCATTCATGACATTTCTTCTTTTCATATTTCTCTGCTTTAGAAAGCGAGTGAAGCCAACTCTGAGTCCAAACAGGGTGCAGATATCGCCCCTATGAACCGATTTGGTTCTCCGGCTGTCTTGCACTGAGCTCCACGCTGCTGTTGTTCTGCTTGTGTTATCAGAGCTCGACGGACTGGGCTGAATAATTCAATGCTCCCAGCAGCACCTCTCCCTCTCTCCCTCTCCCTCTCTCTCTCTCTTGCTTACTCTCTTTGCACCGACCTAGTTTACATCAGGAGTTTACAGGTCGGGCACAAGATTGGAGATTTGCAGCCTTGTATCAGCGTTGGTCAGAAAAAAACCTCCTCTGTACACAAGATCAGCTTTTGACAGCCTTGGAAATTTCTGTCAGAATCTAGTATTAGACTGAATTGAATTTGTCATGTCTGTGTCACACAGGCAGCTTTCTAAATGTAATTTTTTTTTTTTCTCGCTAGGTCTCCGTCTATCACAGTTGATCCAATGAACAGCTGCACACATCTAGAAAACCCATTCACCAGGATAAAATGCTTCCATTTTATGTTTCTGCAAATCACGGATACCTATAATAATGTTTCTGAACCAAAATCCTCTTTCATATCATTTGTTGAGGAGTTGTGAACCACGTGTAGAGCTGTAGTCCTCGAGATTGGGCTCGGTCTTGAGACCAGTCTCAAAGACACTTTTTGAAGGTCTCATCTCGCCTTTTAATTCGGTCTTGTCTCGGTCTCAGACAAGGAGGACTCTGAATTTAATTTCAAAGAGAGTCAAAACCACAAGTGGGGGGAAATCACTAAACTGTTTCATCAACTGCATCATCTCTTCATCCGTATAGATTGAGTTATTATCTATACCTATTGTACACCTGTGTATATACTGTATGTTTCAGGGCACTAGTTCCAGGTACTTGCTACCTATCCAGGTGTGCAAACGACTTAATTTAGCAGCCATATAGTGAAGGATGCATCTAGTGCAACGTTACGGGGCATTTGGTGACAAACTGTTGATCCTGTTACATTTTTTCATGATAAACAATGACGATACAGACAGGCCACTAAAGGCTATGCAGTGTGTAAATATGTACATGAAGTTATGTGGCGTTAACGTTAGCTACGTGTCGTGTTTATACCGGAGCTGATGTTACCACTGCCTCACTCAGAGCTGTTGTAAGAGTGATCATTTTGAGTTTGAACACAGCTACAGGTCAAACGGCCTAGATATAAGATGTATGTGGTCTTTCCCGCACTCTGTGTTAGATAATTAAAAGACAAATACACAACAACCCCTTTTCTGTCAAAGTTTGCTCACCTTAATGATTATGCTTCAGTGTTTAAAATGAACTGGTTTGTCCGGATTGACCATATCAATCATTCTCGTGTAACGGCTGATTCAAGTAGTTAAACTACTTTTCTGTTTACTACTGAACCTACAAATTCTGGACGATAAAAGGAAAGGTATGATGTTTTATTTTTGTTTTATCATTGCTGCTCTACAGTAGTCAAACACCATTCGCCACCACTCACTTGACCTCAGTGTAGTGCATGCTTGTACGTGCAAAAGGTCAGGTATGCTCAGTGTGTTCCTCATGGAGCCTGAGGAAGAACCAGCACGACCCTACTAACCCGAGAACATGACGCTGACAAACTCCACAGACCAAACTCTAACTCGAAGAACACGTAATATAAAGGCAGGTGTATTTTTGCAATTTTGCAGATTTAGATAAAAATGCGAGAAGTCTTCACAAAGTTAAATGCTGTTGTGAGCGGCTTTTCAGCCAAACAGAACTTCACATTCTGCTCTGACAGTCAGATCAGTCCAGTGTTTAGACGAGTGTTCATCGAGCCATATTGTCTCAAAATGTGCAAGTTGAAGTTGAGTCCGTGTCGTGCTGCGAGCTGGACGTTTGATGACGTTAGCTAACTCCATTTATAAGCTAACGGCAGGTAGTGTCGTGCAGTGTTGCAACTGGCACCGAAGAACTTGGGAGTGAGCAGCATTTTTGTGGTTTGGCTGTTATCATGGATGTAGGCAGCTGTTGAAGCTGGCTGACATCAACAAATGCCCGACTCCCAGCACAAAACAGACTCCGAGCACAAGCTCCGAGCATGTGTGAATCTTACATACTGAACTTTTAATATTTAAACCAAACCGTGATCTTTTCCTAAATCTACCCAAAGCACTTTTATAGCATTCTGGATGTGAACTCCAGTCTCTGGTGGAAAAGTCCTGGCTTTTGTATTCGCCATCCACCTCCATCCACGGGCTTGTTATTGAGAAAAGCCAAAAAATATCCTTCAGTGACAGTTTACGTTAGGTTATACTTGTCCATGGTTTGTACAATGGCAACATTTTTGTTCTGGTGACGGACTTGGTCCAGAAGTCAAACAAGGCGCAGAACTGAACTTCAAGTTCATCTGGAGGCTCAGTGTTAGTTCAACCACCTGCCAAGCTAACAGAGGGGAAATGTTACGCCTGTTAACCAGACCACCAACATCTGAAGCTCAGCTCAGTGACAAGCCTGATGGTGCTTGTAGCTCTGCTTTGACCTGCCAAGACTGTTGAGCCCAAATGAGCTTAAAACGCAGCATGAAACACAGGCTGTCGACACTCATCTGTGAGTGGGAGACTGCCCGCAGATTCGAGAGCTGTTGAGAGGTGACAGTACGGATCTGTCACCAAAAAAAAAAAAAAAAAAAGCCATGTTTTTGAAGACGAAGTTTTCGGAATCGTATTTCATCTTTCCCTCTGAGAACTGACTGGGTGAAGTGCACTTCGGTTTTAGTAAATACGTTGACTTCCTCCATGTTTTCTTTCTTTTTTCCGACTAGACAAAGCGTGGAAGAACAGATGCCAAGCACTGGAGTAAAGAGTTAATGAAATTTCCCCCTGAGAGGGAGAGAGAGAGAGAGATGAAAAATCCAACAAAGAAAAATTGAATTGGGCAGCCTCGGGTTCAGGGAAGCCAAGGTTAAGGAAATGCAACAAAGCAGTGCAGTGTTTTCATAGAAAATCAATACGGTGCTTCTCATTAATGTCCTCAAACTGCTGTGTAGAAGACAGGTCAGATTTTTCAACATGCAGGGAACACCGAAGGGAAAGAGAGATCAAACTGAGCGGAGTCTGAGTCAGTATCTAAGCACACACTTGACCGTCAGGAGAGGAAAAAATGTTCTTGTTGTAAACACACTCATAACACAATTTATTGCCACAAAAATGTAGCAGACAAGGAGATTTTTTATTCTTCTTCTCAGCAATGTGCTCTTTTAACTTTCACATTTAAACTGAGCTCAGCTTTCAGGAATATTTCGGCAGTCTCATTACTTTCACCTCTCATGTTTGCGGCTCCTCTCGCAGTTTCTTTTGACCCCTGGCTGACCTCCCATTAGCAGCAGCGATCACAGTCTGACACGGATATCACAGCTTCGGGTCAACATTCAAATCACATCTCAGATGTGAGGTGGCCTTTCCTGCCAAATCTCTGTTAATCCATTCTGGGTAAAACACAAGAATTATCTCCCCATTTGCCAAAAAAAAAACTCTCTCCCAAAACAAGATGTTTTCTTGAATACTGATCAGGAGTGAGAAATTAGTAACCAGGTGGCAACTAAAACCCCTCTGGCCTGACTTCTCCCATTTTTTATTTTAACCAAATTTTCAGGAAAACTGCAAAAGAAAATGCTAATTTATGTGTGTGTGTGTTTCTATCCACTGCTCTTATGCAAATATTAAGAGTTGCTTCATCGAGATCAGCAGTAGGTGCATATTAGTAGTTTTATTTTAACTGCATTTTTGAGCAAATAGCGATAATTAATAGTAATCAAGCTCCTGTTCTTTGATGTTTGATTTATCATTACTTTAATGGGATGTAAAATAAATTATAAGCATGAACATCTAACTCTGGTACTTACATGTAGTATTTCGTACAGTGATATACTGCCTCAGTTCTTCATACACAGTTACAACTACTTTCTCACCTCTTTTAAAACTTTTTTGCAATATTTCAAGATTTTTTGCGATACTTTCCACTCCACACACCGACCGTCAATAGCTGTGTTTCCATATTATTTTAAGTGAACTTATGAAATGTTGGGATTAAAACTACTGATGGTTGTATGAGTAAGTGCGTGTAAAACAAAAAGTACAACGGCGATCAGGTGATGCAATTAAAAAGGAGGAAACCGCAGAAAGAGGCGGATGGGGTGGTGGTGTGGTGGATTAACAGACTCTGTGGACTTAAACACACGTTTGTCATTTTAACTTTCGTATTTTAGCCCTTACCGTGGTGTTTTTCGAACCTTAACCAAATTGTTTTTGTGCCTAAACCTAAACAAACCTTATGCAATTGTGGCTACATGCAACAATTATGTATTAGTGTAGTATTTTTTAGCCTTATCAATGGTATTTTGTGTCTGCAAATGTCTTGGAGAGAATAAACTAGGCTGTACAGTGTTGTCAGAAGGTGGTATGTGGTATGGTGTAATAAACAGCTGATCAGGCTTGTGAATTAAATGCTATGTCAGAATTTATTTGAAAAAGGTGTTTACCTCTCCCATTAACTCCTCTAGCGAGTGTTTGTTCCCACCAAACGTTTTAAGGCAATACTTCAAAATGCACATAAAAATAAGGCCCGCTGTCACATATTACATATTGTAATAACTTCTGGCATTCGTCTGTCGGTCTAGTATTGGCTATTTTCTTTTTTTCCATTGTTTTAAGCACTGCACGCAACATAATGGACAACAACATCCCTGCTGCTAATAAACACAGCTGAAGGTCGAGCGACTGCTTGTGCCGGCATCCCAAAACAAAAGACCACATATTACCTCTGTAAGTGCTACCAACAATATGTCAAAGTAAATTAAATTCCCCCCCTCCCTCCTCTACACAGCAGAGCTCGCTGCTTCATCCCCTCAGACACCAGCCTCTCTTTGGAGTTCAGTGCAGTCAGGCAGGAGAATGAAGTGAACAAGCCCCAGCCACATAAGGCCATCCCTGCTTAGCTCGCAATCTGCGCTGCCAGGGCTGACATCAGAGGTGCTATTACCATATAAATGAGATAAGGTCTTTGGTAATTGCTGGCTGAAATTAAAGCCAAATCATCATGCGCTGGGAGACAGTTTGTCTGCACGTGGAAGGAAGTGTCTTACAGTAGGTTGATTTGAGTACATTCCTGGAATTCATGTGTTCGTGAACTGCGGACAGCTGTTTATCAGCTGCTGTGTTTGTAGAAACAAAACGTGATACGCTGAACGCGAGCTGTCTTTGAAACTTTGCTCTAGACTTTACTTCATCGCAGCCCTCGCGAAGGAACGTGTCTCTCGAAAAGGTATTTCTGAAAATCTTGACAAAACAAAATGCAGAAACTTGCTTATGAGAAGAAAATGAAAACATTAACACCGCTTTATTTAGAATGATGCTAATCCTCTTAAAGCCGCCTGATCACAAAGAGCAGTAAAACACCAGACACATCACAGACGAGTCCCCGTATTAACAGAGAGCAAATTAGATCTTGATAAGTGCTGCTAATTACATCTGCGGTGAGGTGTGTGTCATCTGCTGATTTTTATGAGTGTTGTCTCATATTATGTTATGGTGCTTTGGTGCTGAGAGAGGGGCAATGGCATTTATTAGTTGATGGAATAGCCCACCTGGGATAAGAGCAGCCGTGACATTTCAGCGGTGGAGCACGGCAATTACCCCGGGTGTCAGCAGCAATAGAGCAAGCTGGCCTTCTGTTGTAGTTCAACTCATCTAGGCTTTGATTTGTACATAGATTTATCTGGTTGGACATTTAGAGATGAAAAAAAACAACATGCCTTTTTTTTCCCTTTAGGCTAAAATCTAATGCCGTAAAAGGTAAGGTTGCAGCCTAAAGCTATACATAGTGTAGGTAATGTGGGATGCATGTACAGTAGATATTAGTCATTTCAAAATATTAATAGAAGTTTATAGAAGTTTCCATTTCCTCCCTTGTGTTCTCTCTCAAATCAGATAAGTGGTTCAACCTTGTCTTTAATGACGGATCAAAAGAATTTAAGTGGCGTTAAGTGGCTTTATTAAAAAAAAACAAAAAAAAACAGTGACCGATCTCCTCCAGTCGTGTTGTAAGAGCTAAGAAAAACACACGCGTTGCGTAATGTTTAGTCGCTGATATGGTTTTCCACAGAAAAGTTCAATGAGCTCATTAAAAATAACATCTGTTCCACTTCGCTTCATTGAAAGATCCAGAATCTCTCAATATGAAAACAGTATTTAACTTTCTGACCTCAGGAGATTTTGAACTTTTTCAAGTTTTCACATTTAAAAGTTGCACACTTAGGTTGCAAAATATTAGAAATACAGAAACACCTTCTCCTTCAGCAGAAAAACGTGGAACAGTGGTGATTCTAGAGTCGGTTGGTATGTCTATGTATTCTGAAATGTCATGTTCACATTGATAGAATTTTGAATAAAAACCTAGGTTGAAAAAAAAGACCTTTGAAAATAGTGCTCTACTGAAAAACAGCCAGTGTCCACAAAGTTGGCACATTATAAATATAAAGACCAATAAAACATTGCAAATAATAGTAATAATAATGAGCTGTGGGTGGAGACTGAAACAACGAGACTGTGGTGGGAATGGGTTCCGTTCACAGGGCGGCTGGGCTCACCCTTAGAGATAGGGTGAGGAGTTTGGTCTTCTGGGTCACATCGAGAGGAGCCAGTTGAGGTGGGTCGGGTATCTGGTTACAAGGGCGCCTCCCTATGTCTCTCAGGTGGTCTGGGAACACCTCAGTGTCCCCTGGAGGAGCTGGAGGAGCTGGAGGAGGTGTCCGGGGAGAGGGAGGTCTGGGCTTCTGTCCTGAGGCTGCCGCCCCCGTGACCCGGACCTGGATAACCAGAGGACAATGTAATGGATGGATGAATAGTGTTTGAGAACCCACATTATGAGGCTACTGCTCATCAACACTGTTTGATGGGGATGACATGGGGCCCTTTAGCGAGGTTTCCTACTGAGAAGGTTGTTTAAGGTGAGTTACAGTTATTGCAGTTGCCACATTTTGAGACATTACTGTGGAGTAAACTTTGTCAGTCTTTTGTCGGCCCCAGGCATTCGCCTGCCTTGTCCGTTCACAAACTACAGCTCTGATGTGGGAACATCGTGACAGACTCGAAGTCTGCACAGACATCCTTCTGTACAGTAAAACTCAAAGATTATACTCAGCAAACAGGTAAACATAATCATTTTTGACTTAATTAAAAACACAGACTATGGAAAAAGGAACATTTTACAACTAGAAGTGCACTCAGAGAATGCAGATCTCCAACAAGGCTAATATTCCAGTCTTCTTTTTGTTTCACAGTGTTAACAAACCACAGATTATGATCTATGTTTTCCTTGTTTTTGTCATTTTGGCGTCACTGGTTAGTTTTTTTTTTTTTTTTTACCTGGAAACTGGAGTAATCACATAAGCTCCGCGGTGGAGATAATAATAAGAATGATATTAATGAAAAAAAAAAAGAAAAGTGCAGTCAGTTATTGTCAAGAGGCCTGGAGGCATATTGTCACATTATTATTTAATTTTCTTCCCACAGCAAATGATTACAGTTTGACTATTTTTGTCTTAATTAATGAAAAATCAGAGTCTGTCTGAAAAACACTGACTTCATGTAGTGTAACCTTACTTAACCGTACTGTAGTGTTTGCCTCTGGACAAGTGAATACATTATAAATATTTTAAACAAACATGAGAGGAGACTTGATTATTTCATGATAAACTATTAATTCACTTAAACTGTACTAACAAGGTGGGTCATAAAAAACTGCTGCCGCCATAATTCGCGTTATTATGTTGTTTTCTCCATCATTTTTAAAATCAGATTCAGATCAACCGTAACGTTTGACGCGGGGGCCTGTTCTCCCTCTGCGATAAAGATCAAGCAACAACGGTACAAGTCCCCAGATCGAAATGAACGACCCCAGCGCTGTCACAACCTTTTGCCACTGTAAGGTCACGAATAAAAACCTCCACTAATCACGGCACTGTGCTTCAGTTAGCCCACATCAAAACGCCACTCTGCTCTCCCCCTGAATGCCACCGCCTGAAGGTCACGGCAGCCTTTCAGTATAACATGCTGTCCAGGATTTTTTTCGTGGTTGACCTTTCACTGTCTGTCGCTTCGCAGACTCACACCAATCACCGTGCGAGGATTTGATGGCATGTGAGGTTACATCATGAGGTCCTGGCTCTGTGTTGTACAGTAAATTAGTCGTGGAGTTTGTTTGGTCAGGGGGGAGGAGGAGGAGGAGGAGGAGGAGGGGGGGGGGGCACAGAAGTGTTGACA
>JAPQRN010000016.1:15787462-15807604 GCA_037367275.1 Coranthus polyacanthus | reverse complement strand
CAAGAGCGGACATGTGGTTCATTGGAGCACGTGGAGGAGGAGGAGGAGGAGGAGGGGGGGGGGGCACAGAAGCGTTGACAGACTGCGAGGGAGGATGTGGTTAAAAACAGGAAAGGAAAAAAAAAAGCAAGGGGCCTATTCTGCTTGTGACAGCTGAGCTTTAACTTGACTGATTCATTCCTGACAGAGTCCTCTCATTAATCTTTTACATCTTGCCTGTAGTTATCATTACTAAGAGAACTGTCAGGCTCTCTTCCCGTGTTTTGACAGAGACACTTTACTTTCATCTTCGCTACAAGAACAGGGGGAGATTGTTGTTGTTTACCACCCACCTCCGAAATTCTGCGGTGTTTAGCAAGTCGTCCACTGAGAGCCGAGTCTGGACCGGCGAGCGCAGCCTTTCTGTTTTCGTGAGGAGAAAAAGCGAACTGACTGATTGCATCAAAAAAAACTCTGTAGTCTGTGTCGTGCTAAAATGGATTTCCCTGTTAAGCGGCCATTAAAGTCAAATCATGTTTAAGCAGGAGAAGAACAGTCTGTGTCGCAGGACTGTTTATTATGTCCAGCAAAATAAGCTGCACATAAAGTAGTTTTCTGGAATTGAATGTAGTGACTTTTATTTTGTGTCGAAATCACACAGGCAGAAATTTTATTCTGTCTTCCACGAACAGCAACTACTTGAGAGTGAACGTCAGGCTGTAGTTGAATATAGTCAGTGTAACGTCGACACAAAAATACTGATCGTCAGTTTTGCCGTCACAGATTTGCGAGACTTGAACATTTCTCACCAGCGTTTGTGCCTCATTTTAAAGACTCTGGATGGAAATGTCTGTCATACGTATATATATTACAATTATTTTCCAGGGGCTTGGTAAATCGACATTAATTTTTGTGAAATATTTGCTACCCTCTCTAGGCGTGGTCTCCTTCGGGTTCTGCACGATTCAAAAGCTTCTCGAGGTGTTCCCAGACGTCTCCTCAACAGTGTGATAAAGGTAAGGGGGGGAATTCTGCAAATCCACATTGATTTGTCTTAATCATATACCCAGAACTTCAGACTCCACATCTGGGTTAAAGAAAAAGCAGCAGCAACTTCTTTCCTGTGGTCTGATTCCAGCTAAAAAAAAAACGTATTTTGATAGAAGGAAGTTCCCTCTTTTAATCTCTGGCTCGAGGAAATGACCCATACCCTCCATCTTGAAAAAATATGGCTCCTTGTGTCAAGAGTCACAGTTTCATAAGATTTGGTCGCACCTCGTATGTTACCTAAGAAATAACCCTTAGTGGACACTCACGTACGTACTTTTTGTCTCGTTTGCATTATTCTTATTTTGTCACATTATTATTATGAGCTGATTTAAAGGGCGGGTGTGTTAAGAGCCTCTTTTTTGTATGTGTGCCTTTGTTTGTATTTTTTTTAAATTACTTGTATCTTTGTGGTTTTGCTAAACAAAATTGTGAACAGTATTCTTTTGTTCTACATCTTTTTCAATAAAACATACTTGCCAAAAAGACGTTTGAATTCAACTAAAGGCATCTACTCAATAGTATTAATGTCACTTTGTTTTGCCACATTGCACGAGTACAAATCTCGTATACTGAACTTTTAAGAGAATTTCTGCCCTGTGCCAACATGATTAAAAAATTCAAAAAGCCAAAAAAATAAGGCTGAGGGGTTATGGATGGTTGACAGGATGGAAAGACTGAAAAAACTCTGCAACACAAAACAGCTTGGAATGGAATTTATTTCTCTTAGGTCCTAGAAATGTAATTAAAAACAGAAAAGTCACAGTCAAATTGAACTGTTTACCGGTAAACATGTGAAACCAGTGACGGTGAAGGACGGCAAATAACATTTTGAGGAAACAGGAACCAACATGGCGCTGCTGTAACTGCCGTTCATTCTCACATTCTGATCACAGTCACAGCGGTGTTTGTACACTGAACATGTCGGGCCTGCAGATCATTCACAGTGCACTCTGGGCATTATGAATATTCAGTGTGGTGGCCAAATGTCACCAAGCTATCCCGTAACAATAATGGAGCTTGAAGTCTGCAGACAAGTGGGCACGGACTGAGGCGAGCTAATGAATGTAGCTGCCTCGCCTTGATTAGTTTGGATGACAAATGTTTTGATAGACACGACTCTGTGGTTTCAATCTACATAATATCTTTTCCTTCTTTATGCTGCGCGACAGCCCATCAGTTGGCAACATGTGTACCAATGTGTTAATGTGAAACAGATGAAAAAATAAAATATTATACCCACCTGCTTTGAATTAAGAGGGTGAAAAATTATTTTCTGATGTTTTGCTGGTGCAAAAGCTGAAGCTGTTGCTTTCAAAGATGTATTTTCTTTACAACGTAAAAATGCTGCATTCATATAAACAGAAGGTAAAAGATAAAAACAACAGAATACTATTGGTAATGGCTCTGCCAGCGCATAAAACAAAATCAAGTTAATGGCAAGTTCATGATCAAATCTGGAAATGAAAGCCAAAAACAGCAAACCACGCGCTTGTTTTATTCGTAACGCTGCACGTCGCATGTTTGACAGTGGGACAGAAAAGACTAAATCATGTTGTTTGAAAGGCTGGTGTGCTGTAGGAACACGGTCCACTGGCTGAGTTTATTGTAAATATAATTTATACCTGACATTCTTTGCCACTCTTTCACAGGGAATCTCAAAGCCAGAGCATTACTGGGAGCTGGCGTCAGCCTAATTACTGGGAAGAGTGCCTGTCAGGAATTTAGGGCAGGACCTGCAGTATGGCACAAACATTAGCATAAAGAATGTTGAAAGAAATTTAATGGGATTTTCAGCATTTTAAGAGAATAAAATGACAGAAAAACTGTCGCGCATACAAGAAAATGCAGATGTACTGGTTATTTTGACATCGAATCAGCTGTATTTTATAGGCGAGCGTAATGACTAAGACATGCTAATTCATTCTTATAAATATTACACACATGCACAGCTTTTACATATGACAACATTTACATATATACACATCCAGAAAAAAACATTTCTCTTCTCTGTCAAATATACAGTAGCATAGCCAGAGAAAGTAAATGGTGCAGAGAACGTACCAGTGTGTTGAGTGATGTTTACCTGTATAATGAGTTTTACTATGATGCCATTAATTAGAAGTGGCAAAGTAGCGCGAAGCTGTATTCAAGTAAAAGTATTGTTACTTTATGAGTATATGACTAAAGCAAAATGAAAGTATGGTGTACTCATGTGAAGTTTGCGTTGGAGTCTGTTTTGAATAGAATCTGAACATGTTGGTGTATGGTTTACTGCATGCAGTATAGAGCTCCCGTCCCACATGTGTTTGATCGTGAACATCACTGTAGCAAAACATTGATTCCATGCCACATTCAATCAGATCTTGGCTGACATTAGACCCTGTCTCGTTTTCGACAGGTTAGAAGTCTGGCTCACGGGATGTTGGAATAATCCTGCAACTACACTCTGTAAACGCACACATTTTGACAAAAACATATGTCTTTTTACTTTCTTTTGTGGGGATTTCAGGTGCAAATGCTCCGCCAAAATAAGTTCTCCTCCAACTCTATTTCGCAAACGCGCTGTCGATGCATCCTACACTGCGCACCACCCGAAGTGAGTGTGATTTGTTTCCAGAAATACAAACTAGCCAAACAACCCAGAGTGTTTTTTGTTTTTTTTTCCCTGTTCCAGAATGAGAGTAGATTGAGCCCACAGATAGCACAGCACTAACAAGTATGAGACTAATAGGTTATCTTAATGAATGTATGTGTTCTGCTTTGGGCGAAACCGCGAAAAGACGGCAGCGGCTGATTCTGACCTGAAGCAGAGGTCTGATGATGAGAGAAACACTGAATTCAAATGGGTGAAATCAAAAGTAAGTCAAAGAGTGTAACAAAAAAGTAAAAGTATATTTTTTTCTTCAGAAATATAATGAAGTATGAGACCGAAATAAAAAGTATCCTGCGTGGAATTACTCGGTCAATTACGATTTTGTGAAGAACAGTTACTTAAGTAAATGTAACGGAGCCTTACCACCCACCTCTGCCAGCAATCGAATCATTCAGACAAACTACGCTCTGTATGATGGCGGATATGTACATTTGGAAAGAAGCTCTTTACGTAACTAATTCATGTATTTGGCTTTGCCGTGACTGCACGATGTGGTAAACTCAGATGCAGCTGAGGTCCTTCATGCATCTACACTGAAGACCAGATGAGATCCACAGTGATTCCTCTCCGTCCGCTCAGCTCAAATGGTCCTGATCTGGGTCATCTGGCCCTTTTCGCTTTCACCGGACGGCTGTGGGCCAGCAGGGGTATATGGGCCAAGAACAAAACAACACAACACAACACCAAGTCAAACAGACGCACTATTTGTAACAC
Organism: Coranthus polyacanthus; assembly: GCA_037367275.1. Lineage (NCBI taxonomy): Eukaryota > Metazoa > Chordata > Actinopteri > Kurtiformes > Apogonidae > Coranthus > Coranthus polyacanthus. The sequence continues at coordinate 15,803,208 of JAPQRN010000016.1, read as the reverse complement.
AAATGTGACACAGCTTTGCCAAAACGAGCAAATATTGGCTTCTCATTTGTGACACAGTTTTGAAAGAGTCCAGTTTTAAACACTGCATTGATAAATATAATCACCGGTTTTTCACGTGTGGTTTACCAAGTTTTACTCCTGGAGAGAGAAGCTCATTAAATATTAAAGCACCACAGCCTGCCACAGGGTGAAGCTCTGTTCATGCAATAACAAGCAGCCTGTTTACTTATCCTCGTCTTACACTCGTAGACGGGAGCTTAATTTCTTTTGCTCATAGAGGTCTGAAAAAAAAACAAAAATTGGGACACACTAATTGAAAAAGTGCAACACTTCTTTTCTGTAAATGAGGTTTTTGGAGACAGAAAAGTGTTGGCTGACTTACTGAGAGTCTGTCGGCATCTGTAATCTAGTTACGGTCTTAACGTAGTCATTTTTAATTGCGCTGAATGGCATTACGAACATACTAAAGGCCTGGCAGCTTTCAGGTCAGCTGCAAGTAGTTGTTGGGAATTTCATTTTGTGCACTTTATATGTCTATGAAAAAACTTGATTGTAACTGTTACACATAGATACAGTTTAGACTTTAAACACCGACTACTTATGTGTATTATTCTTTAATAAGTCTGGGTTCTCTCTGTTCATGTTTGATTTCCAAGGAGTGCATGCACATCAACAGGCTCAGACCAAAATGTCTCTGATTGCAATTGGGCAGACCTGCAGCCAATCAGAGCAACGGTCGTGGACAAGAGCCGGTGCTGGACAGGCGGCCGTCACAGGTGGCAGCCGGTCATTGTATCAAACCACATCAGACCCGCCCCGTATCAGATAAATGGCCGTAATTGGGTCAGTCCGATCCAGGCTCAGTGGAAATCAGTTTGAATGGGAGCAATGCCAGGCTGATCTGCCGGAGCAAATCAGGCAGATGCGTCTGATTCGTGGGCTATATGTAGTAGTAGTGCAGGGCAGGAGGGAACTAGAAAGTACCCCCCAGAGCATCACGCCATTACAGTGAATCCGTGTCATGGAGTCACCAAGTTTTTCTCCTTCAAAAAAAACCTCAAAAAACCCAGAGAGCCGAGCCCGACTTCTCCAAAAAAAAAAAAAAGCAAACATATCATTACACAGTTACCTTTGCTACTCTTGGTCTGGAGACCGATCTCAAGACCACCTTCTGAAGTTCTTGTCCAGAAATCAATCATATTTTAACACTTTGATCACCTTCAGGTTGTTATCCGCTTTGGTCGTATCGATCATATTCTTGTGTAACTATATGAAAAACTTGACATAAAGCCCTTGCTCTGTATCTGATCTGGTCTTGGGATCAACTCCTCCTCCAAAAGTCTTGTCTCAGTCTCAATACACTCTTGGTCATGATTTGGTCTTGGATTAGGTGGTCTTAACTACGACGCTACCGCACGCTACAGGAAATCACTGCTCACTGTAGAGTTACAAAGCGGTGTAACCGGGATGCTGACTGCTTGTTACGTCCCCCAGAAAAATCTAAGGATATCGGTGCAACACAATCCACTGACATCTTTGACATGCCATCAAACTGGGTATTTCTTCACACGATAATGTAACATTATAAGTCTATTTTAAAAAAAAGAACCATTAAAAAGTGCCCCTTTAACCAAGCATAGCACATATCAGCAGGTACAAGTTGCAGTAAGTGGCTGGTAGAGTGAGTGCACAAACATTTAATTTAAGCCAAGAAAAATGTAATAAACTTGAAATTATAAAGTATAAATAGCTACAGGGGCTGCAACAACATAACTTCCTTTTGGGATATAAAGTAGAGGGTCAGCTGTTGTGTTTTGCATCAACAGTTCTGGATACCAATGAAAATAGATTTCTACATCAAAGAGTATTTTACATTGTACCTACATGGATTCCCCTACAGGGACAGGCAGGAGATGCTAAATTGCACTTTCCTTATTTCGAGTGTAGCATTAATTAGACATAGTGAATAATGAGCCGAATGTATAAAATACCTCCTTTGTGCCACTGTGATACTGACCCAAGGAGTAAAAGGTGCAGATGTGAAAACACTAAATACATAAGTAGAAGGAAAAATCCGGGTTGTTTACACTCAGCGCAGGAGTGAAATGTTGCTCGATTTTATGTAATAACCTTTTCTCGTTTCCCATTTGGCCGATTATATTTGAGACTTTTTTTTTTTGCCGTTTCTCTCTATGGCAGTTTTCAATAAAGTCAGCTTTGTTTTATAACAATGAACACCATCTGCCACTGTGTCAAAATAAATGCAAGAGGGCATTTAACTGCACCCTGCTTTGGATTTAATGACATTAGAGTAAAACTGGAAAAAAGGGACAGAAAGATAGAATCGTGATACTTGGATGGTGGAATTGGTAAAGACAACTGCACAAAAAAAAAGCACTGAATTTTGTATGTATTTTGGAATTCAGTGTCTAGAGACGACGTCAAAGATGAACTGCGCCTTTTTGAAAAGCTCATATTTATGGTTTCTTAAAAGCTCTGATGTTGTCGGGGTGTAAAGAGTTACAGCTTTGCCCTATGAGATCCTTGAAGCCCTCTTAACTAAATGTGTTTGTATTTTTTATATCTCAGTGCCAACCTCTATTAGTATCATGTCAGTAAGTGCCCTTGACTCCAGTCAAGCAGCACTGTGCCTGTTGGTGAGGTCCGGATTGAATTTACAGTCCACGCCCAAAAGCACAACTCTGCACAGAGCAGGACGGATGAAGGGCACAGAACTTCTCCATAACATTTTGTTCTTTAAGCTGTGTTGACCTGATGGAAAAACTCCGACAGATCCTAAAGCGTTTGATGTTTTTTTTTGCTTCAAGCCTTTACAAAAAACAATTAAGAAAATCTGAAAGGTAATATGTGCCTACTTGAATATTACAGTGTTATATACAGTATAATACTTTGTGGTACATCGCCCTAATATCTATAAGCCAGTGTAGAATATTGCTCTTATCTTTTGTTTGATGACAGCTCCACTTTACTTAGAGCGCTGCCTATAATTCTTTATAACGTTACATTAGCTGCTCTGTGAAGATCTAGTGTGGGTGGCTGAATCACACAGGGATTATATGTGCAGCTTCATTAAACTATTCAACCATACTTTATGCCATTAAGTTTCCGAGTGAAAGGTACCCTACAAATATTTTTCACAGCAGTAGGGAGGTCTTCTCTTTCCTTCCCAGTTGGTTTATTAGCAATTTTCTTACCTGAGAGCAAGAAAAAAAAAAAAAAAACAATAGCATAATGATTGCTTTTGATAGAAAATATTACCGTTCAGTTTATGTGTTGGATTAAACTAATGCAGTAACTGCGTGCTGCTGGTTTTATAGTAGCAGTATTACATTCTAAAACAAAACTGAGCTGAGGTTATTGCTGAATGTTATTTATTTATATGTTATCTGAGCCATAAAACTGCATTGTTACATCTTGGGTATAGTAGTAATACCCCTTTCACACCGGGCAAATAACCCCACTAACATCTGGCTTTTGTCCTCAGTGTGAAAAGGTACAACTGGATAAAATTAGGATTTATTCCCAGGTCAAATGACTGCAGTAGTCACAGGACTTTATAGGCCTCGATTCTTGGTGTAGCCGCTAGATTTCACCCTTTTTTTCCGTGCGATGAATGATTTTCACTGATGTTGTGAATGTTGGCTTGTAAATAGCCAGGCAGGAACATTATTTATTGTTTTTTTACAGTTGGGAACAACATTATGATTGGTGTGGTGATTTTGTTCTTCGTATTGTGCAAGATGCTACACACGGACAAAGCAGTGACGTGAGAGAAACGCTAAGTTGGCGTTAGCATTAGCTTTAGCTAGGTGAGTTATATTTTCCCCTGCTCCACCCTCTTGTCCAAATATGGTCACTTCTGGCTCCACAAAATGAAGACGTCACAGTGGCTTTGTCCACTTGTTTTACAATCTATGGTTTACACTTGTTTTAAAAAACCTGGATGTACAACTACGTGCTCATTTTTGGTGTAAAAACGGTGTAAGTTTAATGGATCAAAAAATGTAATGACTGCCCTTGGAAAGCTTCATCAATACTTACATGTAATAAGAGTTAAGAGAATAACTTCCTGCACCGTCACAGAAGAGAAGAGGGCAGTATATTCATGTCTGTCAGCTGCTGTTTATTGATTTGTGTCACTTCCTTATCTCCACCCTGACTGTTTGGTTCTGCGTGGAGTTGGACAAAACAGATGAGAAGTGCTGCGCCGTCCAAACAATGAAAACCTTGCTTGTTGGACCCAGAAAGACGCCCTGTACTTGGGTCAGCAATCCTTGTACCCCCTAAAAAGTGCAGCCTGAGCCTCTCTAGAAAGATTAATGACCATTGATTCCCAGCACAAGCCACCAGGGCAGCAGACTTCAGTTTTCCTCCGGTCCCCATGAGCAGTAAAATCCTCATTACACACTTTCTGAGTCTTTAGGTTACCCCTCTGCCCGGCCCGAACCATGCCCAAGGACACTCGCTATAGTGTTTGCCTGTTTTGTTTTGTTCAGCGAAGTGTGTTGATATGGCTGATGTTTGCTTATTGGTGCATTTTAGCGGTGTGCTTTATTATAAATTCTATATTGTCTGAATTTTTATGGGCGCAACACATTTTTTGAAGTAGACAAATGTAAAAATGCAAGGTGAGAAAGAGCAAACCGTTGATGACCACTGTGATTTACTGAAAGCTGCAGTCTGAACCACAGTTTTTAAAGAGACATGTACTTAGAAAAACAAAACAAACTTGTCTAGACCGCATTCTGCTGCAGACCCTCTCATTTGCAGATGAAACAGACAGCCTGTATAATCATCTGTGTGTTTGGAGAACCTGCTCCCCGTTTTTGCTTCTTTCTGCATGACCTTTCTAATCAGATGAGCATTTCAAAAGCGCAAGGGCCAGAGGGGTCACTGCCAATACGGGGCTGAAACAGCAAATTACCATTCGGCGGGAATATTCCTGCTGTAAATCAGCTCCCGCTCTATTCTGATCTGTAGGTAACTGTCTGACTTCTGCCCTAAACACAGTCTTTGATGTTGGGAGAAGGTTTAAAGTAAAGAGTGATTAAAATGTAACGGAAACAGGCTTTGTATATGCTGGAAGCAGTTCTCAGCAAGAATAATTTATCTTTTTTTAAACTAGCTAGGTTGACATTAACTAACTGCTTCTATTGGAAATCAATAGCTGACTAATGACCGCCTTAACATCGGCTGATCATGACTAATTAATTATATGATTGCAAGACAGATTCTGACGATAGCTCAGCTTTTTCAGATTAGAGACAAACCTCACAGTTTTGGTGGTATCCAGAGCAGCGGGAAAGCTGCATAATGATCTTATAGAAGGTTGTTAGAATATATCCTTCTCTAATCAAAATCCCCCTTTTGGAGACTCTATGATAGAAATGTGCAAATAAAAGAAACATGAACAATGCGTGCTCTTTATATGACCTAATGAGCCAAATAAAAATACCTGGCTTTTTTTACGGTTTGTCTCATTAAATGCTCCCTGTGTTTAGTCTCTTACTTTTACTCTGCTGCTCGAGCTTTGAGCGCTTTCCAAAAGAGACGGCAGCTTTCGCAATATCATCCACTATGATGTGTCTACAGTTTTCAAGCCGTTGGAAGTAACAGTTCAAAGATAAATCACCTCTTTTGAAAGAAGCAATACAAACACTGATGTCTTCAACAGTGCTGACTGGGCGCACACACATCAGCAAAAGGGCATGAGTAAGTGAATCAGTGCAAAAAAACATTATCCTTTAAACTGCATGTCACTAACTGGTCAGTCCATTTTATGCCACTGAAACGTTAGCAAATGTGGACGTTTAGAAGGTTGTTTTCTTTCTTTCAAGCTGAAATATTATGTTAGAACTATGCTATGACTTATGAAATGATTTATCTCTCAAAAAATTGGCAGGATTATTGGCCTCTGTCTCGTTAGGGTGGAGTTAAATGCAAATGAAGTATTTGTTAACAAAACATGTCAAATAGCTGGTGTTCCTCGTAACATAACATGGTTTTCTGGGGATGTTTGTTTTCCTGTTGGACCTGCAGTAGCCTTTCCATAGATTAGCCTGCGCTAGCTCTGGCAGTGCCGTTATGCTGGGAGCTGGTTGCTTGTTGACATTAGCTAAATCCATTTCTAAGCTAACGGTAGCTGGTGTTGAGGAGCAGAAGAGAGGCATTGAAGGACTCAAGAGTAAAGAGAAGACCCGGAGAAGGCTCTCTACATTGACGTCAGTGTACAGGCTGAAGCAACCGAGATGGAGTTAGCTAACGTCAAAGCAAACGACTGGCTCCGGGCACAAAACAGACTCCGACACAAACTTCACATAAAGCACACGAGCACCCACAAATAGTTTCAGGAGACATGTCTAACAGTGTACTTGTGTCTGTAAGCTATTGACCCAGCATCTACCTCGGCCTTGGGAATTCAACTATGGCTGACCTTCGATTTCTACCCTGGGCGTAATAGTCGGTCAAGGGGAGGCGTTAGCAACACACTGCACTTTCCTCAAACCTGGTGGAAAATAGAAAATATCAGTACATCTGCCTTCTTTCTTTTTTGCCTTATTAACCGACTGTCGAGACACACGCTTGTTCTCAAGTCAAACAGAATTAGTGTATGATGTTGCTAAATTAACGACGCCGTCCTCCGTGCATCCAGACGAGTTGATAGTGCTCTTGTACACATCATAAATTGACCTACAGTGCTGACACCAGTGATCTGGAACTGGTAATGGTGTGTGAATAAGTTGCCCATAAAGCCAGCGTGAGTAAAACACGCTGTCACAGCAGCCCGATCATTAGGACACCAAACAAGGAAATGCTCTGATGGACACTAATCATTCAAGATCAAATGCGTTTCAATTAAACAGTAACATCTGCTCGCGGAGCCATTTTGGTTATTTGCCATATGTTTTGCAACCTCAAAGTACGCGACGCAGAGAGATGAATGTATCGCTGTCTGCTACCAAAATGGTGCAAACAAACAAAGATAAAAAAAACATAAATTCTGATTATGTTGCTTCACCCACATGCTTGTTTCTGTCAAAAGAAAGATGCGTAAAATTCACTATGAAGGGCCCAGACTATAGGGAATATGGGTGAAATTGCATCTTTATCACTTCTGAACATATGGTTTAACGTGAATTAATGGTCGTATGGTATGCAGTCATGTAAATACTTGGATGAGCTGTTGCCTGATTTCAATATGACTCACAATCTGCTTCAGCTTATGGACAAGTGATGTTTTAATAGACGGTTTATCTTGTGCTAAAAATGACAGGAAAACAAACAATTTCTACTGTGAATTGCTGTTTAGATTTCAACACATGCATCTTTCATATAATAACAAAGGAAATCAGATTCATTCATTTAAATAATTGCATTAGTTCCTGTTTTTGTCCCAAGTTAATTAGCAAACATTTTAGCTCAGAGAGGAGAGGAGAAAAAAAAAGAAAAAGGATCTGCTCTTATTAAGTGGGATAAACAGAGGCTGTCAGCACATCTTTACAATTCTTATGCGTAATACAAATAAGCCAGACTGCTTGTAGGTGCTGTAGCTCGACGTGTGTTTTCATCCATAGCTGAACAATTTTCTGCTCCTCTGGGATCCTTTGCATCAATTCAATTTATTTCAGTAAATGGACCAATTCATCAGGGAAATTTGGTATGTCATTTGTGTTTTTCATCAAGCGATACCTTCCTCTCGCTTTTTCGTGAACACAAATGGATTAAACACTTATGCAGACATCTTGAACCTACAGCACATCTGCATGAGAGGTTATTGTGTGCATTGACAGCATAAAGGAAGAGGTGCTCAGGGCATGTTTAGTGGATTCATAATAATTAATAGAATCAGGTGTTTACTGCTCGCTCAGTGTGAGCTATTGACCGTTGAGTTAGGTGAGAAAACGTGCTTTCTGACATTGTGTGATAAATTGGTTTGACTTTAATTAACATTTCATTTAATGGTAGCACTATACATTAAAGCTCAGTAAAAATGTGGTAATAGTTCATAGATAATAAAAAAAATAGATAATAAAGAGATAATTTACTTATATGTCTCCGTTATAGTAGAAAGGCATAAACCAACTTAAAGGTTCAATATGTAAAATGCATGTGTGCTCATGTGAAGTTTGTGTTGGAGTGTGTTTCGTGCAGTGAATCCGTTGTTTGTCGACATTAGCTAACTTTCATTATCTTTATCAAACCAAGGGTCAGGATCCAAAATCAGTCATGGAGCCGTTTTCATTGGGCCAGAGTTAAGTACATGACAACAATATGATGAATTCATTTTCCTCATTAAAGTAGAAGACGAGTGTTCCCTGGAGTTTACGAACAGGAAAAAGAAAACGAATAACGCAAAAAGACGCAACAAGACGAAAATAACATAAAGGACGCAACGAGACCAAAACGTGGTAAAAGAAGCGTCGGGATGAAAATAACGTAAAAGACGCAACAAGACGAAAACGGGAAGATGAAGACGACATGGAAGCGTCACTAAAAATATAGACCTTATGGCAATTCATGACGTATTTTTGAATATATGTGTATAAAATTGACTTGCTTTGGGCCTCTACACTGATTTCTATGCAGAGGACTCGGGTTTTTCCGTAAAAATCCTTCTTCGGTGCTTCTCTTCTGCTCCTCTACAGTGAGATGGAGTTAAAGTCAACGACTAGATCCCAGCACGACCCAGTCTCCAACATAAACTACATGTAAGAACATACAAATGTTCCATATTGAACCTTCACGTGTTCACGATTATTTATATTAGTTTATCGAAGAACACTTCTAGTAACACTCTAATATCCTAAAATGAGTGTGATAGTAAGTAAAGTGTAACAACAAGAAAAATGAAATAAAACCAGGTATCTCTGAATATTGCATTGATGTTACCATTTTACTTTTAGCAGTTTAACAAAATATATGCTATACTTTTTGCCTAGCTGTTGCATGTTATGGTAAGGTAGGTAAATGTTTATTACCCTTTGGTTTTGTCCCTTGTTACCCTGTTACATAAACTAATATTATCTACTATCAATGGTTATTACTTTGGTAATTTTATAGTAGATACAATGGTATCACTTGATTTTTCATCTTTAAAATATTTCCCCCATTACTGTGTTATTACTGAACTGTAATGTAAAGGCTACCCTTTTAATCAGAAAAGAGATGAGTAGAGAAATCGGGTCAATGAGCCCGGCTTTGCATTATAAAGCTTGAAATCTAGTAAGTCAGTGAGCACATTCTGCCTGTGTAAAGTTATAGTAAAATTGTTCAAAATGAAGTTACATAAAATCCAACAGAAACTGGCTCAGGTAATGAGTTCTTTCCTTGAAAAAGGTAGTGAGCGGATGGTGCTCCGTATCCGTCCAGATGTCTGTGTGTGATTCGCTCCTCCCTGCTGGCCCACACTGACAAGCCCATGTCATCCCTGTGACATTTTCAGAGCCTTCACATTTCATCAGGACGGTAATTAATCATTGCCGAAACAATGTGGTGGCCTGGAACACCGGGGCTGCCACGGCGCTCAGGAGGAGAGCAAGTGCTGCCAGGGGCCTCCTTGGCACGCACGAGGGTGCGACAGGCAAAGCGTTGCCATGGTGAAACCTCGGCAACGTTGAGGACCATCATCTCATGTGACATCTGTTGGCATAACGGGCTGTAGCTGTAACCTACAGAGCAGGATTCAAACACTCTGGCTGCTCCATGCCTGCTTAAATGAACAGCAGACCAGATCTGGACATGTGTCCAAAAACCTACTCATTAACAGCAGCAACGAGGCAACGTGTGACAACAGTTTTTACAATGTAACTGAAATGTTGTCATGTGAAACCTTGTTGTTGAATTTAACTAATTGAAGAATTATACCATTATGACAGTTCTCAGGCAGTAACAGTGGATCCACAGCAATAATATAAAAAAGTAAAGCAAAGCCAAGGTAAATGTCTTTATATAGCATCGTTCAGACACACGGAAATTCAAAGTACTTTACACAGATGGAGAAATACATTAAAAATAAGACATTACATTATAGTTAAACAGTCAATAAACAAACATATTAACAACAATGCTCATAGAGAATTACACTTTAAACAGTAACTGTGTAGGAATGAGCTGCAGTACTGAGTAGTTTTTTTCCCCATCAGCAGCAAATATTTTCTCATATTTACCACGATGTTGCAAGGTTTGTGCATACATTTAACCACAATTGTTAATATTACCTTGACTGTTTTACTATGTTTTTTGTTGTTTAAATACAGTATTGGTTGCCGTCAGCTGTGGCTTTACTCTTCTGTTGCATGTTGTCCACATGCACAGCCAGTTAAGTAACTTTTAAATGAAACATACTTTTATTAAAAAACTGAAATGGATTTGAACTTTGAATGACAAAAACAATCTGGATCATTTTTGAAATAATTCATGGGTTTAATTAATTTGCCTGAATTAAATTCTGGTGTTGGATGCATGGTCACTGAACCTTGTGGTCATAATAAAAATGTCTTTTAAGCAGCATCCAGTAAGTGCTTCATCAAAACACTTGAAACCCAAACTCACAGCAGAACAGATCAGTCATATTAGTGGGTTAACGCCACATGCACAGTTTTAAATGAAACTTTTCCAGCTCTCCATCTTCTCAATAAAACGTAACACATGTTTTAATCATAAGTTAGAACAGGAACCTCACCCAACATACAGCAAAAACGTTCCCTTGCATTTTTAAAAATAGAAAAATGTGAGTGTAACAATGATGTATATGTCAGTAAAGCCACTATATAACCATTATTAATGTAGAAGAAAGACAGAGACCATTATTGCTCTCGAGCAATGTGACGATGTTTAGCTGTGGTTGTAGTGGTGGATTCTTGAGTACTGAAGTAACAGTGAAGATCACTATTACCGCCTTTTGCATATATTCGAAATTAGTGCTCGTGAAGAAGAAGAGACGTGGAAAAGCTTCCCGAACCGACAGTACCCGAGTAAACCTCTAAATAGCACTGAAGTACAGTACTTGCGGAAATGTACTTGGCACCTCTGAAGCCTTGTCAGGGCAGTAAAATGTAGTGTACGAGGCATGATATGGAAACACAGCCTCCAGGTAAAGAACAAGGCTGAAAGAGAGCCAGATGTGTCCTGGACTTTCAGGGTGTATTAAGTGAAGGAGTACAGATAACCTACTTCAGGTCTGTCACATGCACACACATTCTCTAAAATGCCACGATGAATAAATCACACGCCTAGCAGCAACCTTCCTCTAGAGCCTATCATTATTTCATGAAAGTTACATGTAATAATGTATAGATACACCTTTTAACTAATAGCAAAAACCCAATTATACTTCAATATTTGGCTTTTGTTTTTTGCCAAAGTTCATAGTTATCACCAGCTTGTCGCCTTGTCATCGTGACCTTTTAACGTGTTGTTCCTGTGTGTTTGTGTGGATGCTCTTTATCGTGGGGACGTTAATGAAAAAGGAGGTGCCATCTCTTCGCGGCTTTTAATGTTAATTGGCAGTGATATGTGAAAAACAAAACAAAAAAAACAAAAAAAAATGGCCCAAATCCAGAACAAAACATCTTCAGAAGATGCTGCATTATGAGGATGTTTTCCACAGAATGACCTTAGTGAATAAAAGGGAGGCTTCAAGATGAATACTCATCCCTGTTTTGTGGTGTTCACGCAGCATGCAGAATAAAAATCATAACTCTCCAAGTCAACCAAACAGGTGAGGTCAGATTATTATCAAAGCTGCTGAACCAGAAAGTTGATACAGTGTGCTGTATGTGCTCGAGGGGGAAGACACTGACAGTTCAAGGCCTTTGAGTCTGCAAGAAAACAGGGTAGCTTGGTAGAAATGCATCTGCAAGCACGGGAATTATTAACATTTAGGTATGCTTACAAGACAGTATTAAATCAAAGTAAGCAGAAAAAAAAAGGCTGTAGCAGTGCTGCGTAGATGGACACTCACATCCACACTTTTATTCACTCATTTACAATTCATGTCAAGTCACTACCGGCCGACCCCACTCCTGCTTTTTGACCCCCTCTTGCCTTTTAGAGACGGAGAGATGTTGTCAAAAGTAGAACAAAAAGAAGAAGAGATGAAGCACCCCCTGGGCCCGAGCGCATCTTCTCTCAGACCTTCACACGGCCTTGATCATCAAGCAGACTGACTTTGACAAGATTTCTGACCACCGCTGAACGTGAGCTCCTCTTAACGGAGCTGATGGTGAAGAAAAAAGTGGACAAATGGGAAGTTTAACTGCTTTGTTTGGTCTGACTTTTGCTTATTATTGGCAGCAAAGGGAAGCACACGTCCTTGATTTGCATTGTTGAGTTATAATAGATTAGTTTACAGTCTTTTACTCTTCCGGTAAGGTTTTTGAATTCGGTTTAGTTTTAGTGTAAGAGCGCGCACGTAGCTTCAGTGTTATGTTTTACTTTGAAACACTAATGACATCTTCGCAGACTTTTTCTGCGTTAAACCCACAAGTTTTTAGGTTTAGGCGGTGAAAGTACTTTCTATAGGGTTATGAAAAGGTTTGGTTTGAATATTACTGAATACATCATCATCATTTTTTTTTTAAAAACACGTCTTTGTGGATCTTTTTCTGTATTAAACCCAGCCCTGGTATCGTTTCCGAAACCGGACCAAGTACTATCAGTGTGTAAATCTAACCATAAAGATTTAAAATCAAACATACATATGAGTTCTGAGTCAGACCGTAAACACTGTAACTTGAATATACCACGAGACATTGATAAGAAACTTATTATATGTTCGAAAACGCTGATATTGTACATGGTTTACTAGAATGGCAAACTTTTATTCTGGTGACTCAAAGAGGAATTACTTTGAGTTTTTCAGGTATTGTGAGGAAAGCCTTGATTTAAAGAAAGTGAAAAGGGTAAAAAAGTCCATGACAGTAAGTATAATTTACAAAACCACTATTTACTAAAGGTCCCATATTGTGCAAAGCCATTTTATATTTGTACATCACGGTCCAGTAACATTAGGGATCTTTTAAAAAGTTTTATTTCAGTTTTAAAATGTTTTACACAAAAACTGTTTTCACTGCTAGTTTCAGCGCATTCTTTCAGTGATAAGTATGTGTTCTGAGTTTGTCGCACCATTTATTTATATATTGTTCATGTATTACTGACGCAGAGTGTTAGCGGAGGGCTATATATCGTGCCTCATTAGGCCACCGTTTCAAACCCACCCAAACAATCCTGAACTTAAAACTGTTTAATGGTCTAACTCCACCAGTCAGTGGCACACAGTTCACAGTCTTTTCATGTTGTCAGCAACTATTTTCTATGAACAAATGTCTGAATTTACTTTAAAAGACTTTAACTAGAATACACCTGTCACGGTGAAGGTTTTAGTCTTGAACGTGGTTTTCTTTAGTCTACAAAACAGAAAACTGCCGCCTTGATTTTGTGAAAAGCTGCTGGGAGCTGGTGTAGCTGAGGAACTGACTCAGACAGTCCATCCCTCTTACCCTTCAAGGCAGTCTGCTGGTTTGATGGATGAGAATTGAAAGGCAAATCAATAGAGATCACAGCTTAAATGAAGAGTGATTTTAATTGGCTTACTGTTATTGACGGGTGCTTCCCTCAGCTCGTTGGACTTGCTCCTGGGCCACGCGAGGGCCTGCGCCGCGGCTCCAGAAAATGAGGATTCTCTGGTACTCAGCTGTTTGCTGAATGAAATGACGGCTAACGAGGGGTGACAATAGCAATTCGGATAAACGTTTATTAGGGGCATTTTCATATACATCTGCCTGTGGTGCGTCTATTTTCAGAGGCTGTTAAGAGACTGATGAACATACCCTCTCTGACAGCAGAGCTTTACGTATGCTCGGTGTCCAACGCGAGCACAGAAGACAGAAATGTTGTTTCCGTTGAAATGAAGTGTAATATTGATCTTGATAGAAGCTGAAAAGTGATAGCCATTCCTTTTCTGTGGTTTAGGGAAATTATAGACGATTGCTGTGACAGTCAAAGTTTACCACAAATCCAATGAATTCTCAAAATGTGCTGATGAAAACTCTTTTGCATAGTGAGGGAGGGTGGCTTTAAGACTTAAAATATAACACTAGAGGAAGAGAAGATGTAGAGTGCAATTTCAGCTTTACATTTACCATCCGACACCGTGTTTTAAACCTCACTGGTTAGTTTATAGGCCGGCTGACATTAATACTTCTGAAACTGGATCTTGATCATAATAGTCTGTGAGATAAACACAATTTATTTACTGTTTTTTATTGGCTTTGAAAATAGCCTAGGCTATAGAGCGTATGCATTGATGTCACTTTCCTATTCAGCGCACACGGACTGAGTGGCAAAACATGCAGCAACACGGCTGCATTTAGTGAAACCGGGAGTAAAACAAACATTTATCTGCTTCAATTAAAGGCAGCTGGACTTGACAACCATTTTTACAACTAACCTTACAACTTGTGGTCCAAGGACACTGAAATGTGGCCAGAAATCAGGTTTCTGGACAATTATATGGACCTGATTCTGACGCTCTAGAAATTCAAAGCAAAGCCTGGAATGAAACAAGCCTCGAGTCCAAGACAAATCCCCCTACAGGGACGATGAAATATATCGTATAGACACTTGTAAGTAAGACATTACTTATGACGTTACTAAGTGTTAATTAATCGTTAGGTAATGCTTATTACTTAATTAACTAATGTTAATTAATGTACCCTTCTTGTTTTGTACTTTTTCCACATAATTCACAAAAAACAGACCGTATTTGCTCAAATAAAAACTGGGAATCAATTACAAGCCGGGTCACTAATAATACGCTAATAATAATAATATTTTTAAAAATAAAAATAATACGGATAAACTTCTGGTGCCTGTCATGCAATGTGCTGCCAATGTTCAGTTCTGCAAGTTTAATTTAATACATTCAACAGTATAATCCAGCTTTGTTCAACACTTTTTGTCGTTCTAGATCTCTCATCTGAAGTGTTAATGTCGGATTCCAGTCACTACAGGTGTGCGTGTCTTACTTTTTCAGCTTTTTCAGTGTCATTTGTCACACTTAAAAGCGCGAGAGGAAGGCGACTTTAAACAATAAAAGCTCCGTTCAGCAATGAATGGTTTCTATCCACTGAACCGCTAGAGGGCTTTTATTTTGAAACGGTTGAGGAAGTGATGCGTTTGCACATTGCAGTACTTTTAACATTGCAAACGGGAGTGGATCAAAATGAGGTTTTGTACTAAATACGACCATTTCAACTTATTAAACAGAGAAAAATAGAAATAAAGCTTCTAATACAAGCCTCCTTCAAATAAAGGCGACGCCTCCTGACGCTGAGATAAATAAAGGCCCAGGACACTATTTGAGGACATACGCCAATCTACATTTTTACACTTTTAAGTGGCGATGGTGCAGTTCAAACAGTACACAAAACATACGTGACAAACATACTACACAATCATTTTTCAATCAAGTTTAATAAAATGTTATCAATGTTAGATGAGTCAGAATGTTTGTCCGGTATAGTAGGTATTTGGTGGTTAGCGGTTAGCCTAACTTGTACAAAGTGTTGTGCTGAAATAAAAGTGTTTGCATGAAAAAACCAAGGAGTCAACAGTAGTGAATTACCTGCAGCCAAAGGTCCTCTATAACTGCTACTAACTGTGTAGGTATTTGGCTGTGAGCTTCATGGTACATAAAACTACATTTGTACGAAGTGTTATATTGG
>JAPQRN010000016.1:15743463-15767765 GCA_037367275.1 Coranthus polyacanthus | reverse complement strand
AGTGTACAGGCTGTTACATGGATGTAGGCAACAGAGGCTGTTACTTAGAAACGGAGTTAGCTAATGTCAAACAACTGCAAACAACAAACAACAAACCCAGCACAAAATCCTACAAAAACTTCAACATAAGCACAAAAGATACACAAACTTAATGAATCAAATGCTCAAATGAAACGTACAATCATCAAATAAAGTTACAGTGAAGTTTTCAGAAATATGAAAAAACAAAATACAACACTTTAATGACCAACATGAAATTACAGAGCAGCACAAAGTAAAATCTGCTTCGTTTTGCGACTCAATTATCCTAACCTATTTGTCCTATTATCCTATCCTTTAATAAACAAGGTATTACTAGTTGAGTTTTGTAAATTATATTTGATGTCATGGATTCTTTTATCCTACGTTTTTCAGCTTCAGGGCTTTCCTCTTTATACCTGAAAAACTCAAACCAACCCTAAAACTAAATGAAAACTAAACTACAACTAGTCAGTTCCTCATAACACTAATAAAACTAGTCATGCACTCGTAAAACTGACTAAAATGTAAACAAATTCAGAAACCAAACTGAAAGACTATAAGACTTTTTAAGCTATAAAACGTTTTCTTCTATGTTATTTTATAGAGAACAGATCCGTCAGTAAGTTCAATCTATCTACACAAGACAACTCTGAGACTACGACACTGTACCTGATTCTTGGCAGGCGATGATTTCAGTCCAGAAACAAAGAGCACAATCAGTAAGTCAAAGAAAAAGGTGAAGTATCTCTAATAAGAGAACTGGTAACATAAAAATGTCCACTTTAGCAGATATGTTCCAATAAATTTCAGTTACAGCGAAAGACTCTCTGTAATGAGCCTTAATAATGTGGGCCTTGCAAAGGTTAATGGAAAATTTACACTTATCATCAGGAAAGAGAAATGCTATGAAGGTTTTGTGATCAAGTCAGTAGATGATGTGCCTTCGAGTGGATATAACGCAGAGGGCACAACATATTTGTACACAGAAAGCCAAGGCTAACAAACGGTGAAGATCATTTAACTTACCATTTCAACATTAAAGCCTCAGTGGGGAATGAGTAGTGTGACTGATGAAGTGCTCTTATCAACAGTTTTCAGTCACTTTTCAAGCTGTCTTTCCAAGGTGTACTTCAGGTAATTATGGCCCAAGCACTGACCAGTGTGAAGGACCTCTTGAAACTGTAAGGCTTATTATTAAATCTGTCATTTTTCTTATTTCTAATATCCTTCGTCTCCACTGCCATTAGACTGCCTTAGCCAATGACAGACAGACTGAA
The DNA here is from genome assembly GCA_037367275.1 of Coranthus polyacanthus. Lineage (NCBI taxonomy): Eukaryota > Metazoa > Chordata > Actinopteri > Kurtiformes > Apogonidae > Coranthus > Coranthus polyacanthus. The sequence goes on along the minus strand of JAPQRN010000016.1, from coordinate 15,766,467 downwards.
GACTTGAACTGGACACCTGCTTTGACTACTTTACTGTGACTTAACTTACTATATATATTTTTACTTTCTATGACTATTTTGTACGACAATTGAATTTGTCTGAGAGGATTAATAATCGTAATCTCATCTCTCATCTTATCTCATTTCGGTTTGAATATGCAATTTTTTGCCCCATTTCAACTTCACACTTTCACATTTGGTTTCATCTAAAGAACGTTGTGATGAAAAGCTACTGAAGTGGTAACTTTGTGTTGAATATCGTTGCCACAGAGAATTACAATGTTTTGCCAGAAATGGGTCATTAGGTCCCTCCTGCAAAATAAAAAGAAATATAACCCTCAGATGACAGACTAAATTTGGTAGGCACATGTGTCAGGTCCTGACTTACAAAAAAGCTTCTTGGAACCACACCCTAAATCCAACAGGAAGTCTGACATTTTGGTTTTAATATGCCGTTTTTGCTCCATTTTAGCCATTTTCAGCCCTTGCACTTCAATTAATTCTCCTAGAGGATTAACCCAATGGACTTTGGTTTAGTTTCATTTAAAGAACTTTATGATGAAAAGTTATTAAAGTGGTGACTTTTTGTTGAACGCCTTTGCCATGGTGACACCGAATTACAATATTTTACCAGAACTGGGTCATTATCTCCCCCTCTACAAAATTTCAAAACTTGAACCCCCACACGAGATTTCACCTAGACGTACTAAATTTGGTTGGCACCTGTATCAGCTCCTGACAAAAATGCCTCTTGTAACATACCCTAAAGGAAGTCCACAACTTTGGTTTCAATATGCAATTTTGCCATTTTATTGCCTTTTCCAGCTGATGTATTGTTAACACAGGAAGTAATTAACTCCTTTGCACAACATCCACGAGACATCTACATGCCCACATTAAACACCCTTTGACTGTGACCCCCCCCCTCCCCCTCCGATGTGCATGGAGGTGCACAAGCCCGATCATAGCTGCTTGCAGCTTTACTTTCTTTTTGCAAACTCTTTCTGGGACTCAAAAATGTCTAGTTTCCCTTCCATCCGAGCTTTTCATTAAGACAAACAGTTCCCAGTTAGAAAGTTTATTTTTAGTATGCATTAGCTTACATGCTTTTCTGTTGCGAGTTGGTGTATAAAACTCATTGACCCGCAAAAGAAGTGCTTTTCTCCTGAGAGGTGTTTGGATGCCAACTTGCACAAGCTGCTGTGCCTGAAGGCTAAAAACATACAGCTAGTTTCTTATACTCCACCCCAGGCTACACAAATCAATACACACACACACACACACACACCCTGAAAAACGAAGCATACACACACTGAATTGCTCACACATGTGTGCTGGCACACTCAGAACTCGTATCAGATCACAGCTGAAGAAATTCCACAGCTGAATAGAGTCTAGAGCAGGAATTTCTCCTGTCTTTTTTCACTTGCCATGCCTCAGAGAGCTGCCAAGGCCATTCCTCTGATGTCCAACGTGTCAGTCAAAAGATGAGTTGGTGTCTGTTTTCATAAATTCATTGTTATCATGGTTTTATCCATTCATTCTGTTGCAAGTGTTACTTGACAAGAATGACTAAATTAGTAAAAAAAAAAAAAAAAAGTGCATTTGTTGTATTTCTATGTTCTATGTAAATAACAATCCAGCAGAGACGGGCAACATTATCTACATCATACTTTATAAAATATTTATAATACCTGAAAAATAGATGACAGTATGCCTTGAAGGTTAATAAAAGTGTCAAACCTATGGTTTATATGGTTCAGGAATTGAAAAACTGTTCAATAATTTAAATAATGTATAAAAATAGATCGGTGGTCAGGCAACTTTTCCACCTGTGCAATCAAACCAGCCAAGAGTTATTTAATTATTTGATATAACCCTCTGAACAGGATTATCAATGTAGTAGCAAATGTGCAACCAAGTTGCAGTAAAACAGAGTGAAATCATCCAGTGGTTTGAGTCTGTATCTCACTTTAATGGAACAGTTTAAGATGACTCTAAATACCATGTTTTGTCGAATTCGTTCTTTGCAGCATTTACACTCAGGAGATGGCTGAGGAGATATTTTATTGAAAGAACAGCATTAAGTAATTTATTTTTGATGAAAAATGTTCCACATGTCTTTGAATAAAACATAGCTGGGAGTCTGGGAATGAGTGCAACAAATAGAAAACAGCTGTACAGTAGACCCTACATAGAATCTGAACACTTTTAATATGTGTGTGTTTGGTTGGTATTTTAGTTGTGCTTATTACAAGCACTGAAAACAAAATGATTTAAGATACGCTTACTATTCTTAAGCTGAGAAGTCGTGAAAGCGGTCTCACTCTTGGAATAACGTAAACAATCCTCTCCTCTTCTGGGATATTATGCAAACCATTGTTTTCGCTCATTAAATCTAGCTCAGTATTAGGTGGAATATCTTAATAAGAAAAAGTTAGATATTTCCTGAAGATGAGGTTACTTCTCTAATGAAAAACATGTTTGACAAGATTATTTTTTCTTTACTCTCTTGAAATTCCTTTTTTTTTCAGTGCAATAATCAGGTTTTTTTTTTGTATAATAAAGGCACGAAAACTTACCATGAAAACTTAACTGACTTCCTTTGCCTTTTTCTTAGTACACAAACAAACTGAAAGCTTTCTCTGAACGTGTGAAAAAGCAAGAAGCATCACACATTTCACCTTATTTATTTCTTTTTTAGTCTGGGGATTTGAAAATCTCTTTATCTGTTTCCTGGACCAGAACAGTTTCCCGCATATTTTCTTGGTATCACGGATAACACATTTTTTTTTTTTTTTTTTTTTAAACTGACTTCAGCCTGCTTTAGCCCTGATAATCATTATTTCCGTCACTAAAAGAACAGTAAACCGGTATTGATAGGCAGATTTCCATGTTATCAGTATTTTGCTTAACACATATTACCATGCGGATCAAAGGGGGAAAGTTGCTGATTTGTAAATATATTTTATTGCCTCAATCTTGCCAGTTTTTCTTGATATATTGCCATTATCACTGCCCACCATACACCGTGGAAATACAGTTAATTAACCAGTTGCTGTAACTAACATATGGTTTTCTTTTGTCTCTTATCTGCTCTCTACAGACTGGTCTGAGAAGTAAACTGCAGACTTTTCCAGGGAAAATGGTAAACACTGTCTACAGTGATGAGGAAAAGGGAACCCAAGACAAGGAAAGTAAGGAGGAGACCATCCTGGCCATGTTGGGCATCATTGGGACCATTCTCAACTTGGTAGTCATCATCTTTGTCTACATCTACACCACCTTGTAGGTCTCACGCTTTGTCGGTTAGTGGACAGAACAGAAACCCGTCTCACAGACATGTTGACCAATGTGGAGACATGGATAGAAGAACTGAATCTAAGACTATGTGACGGCCGTATGCCGTTCTTCCTGCGTCACATCAGACTGAGACAACGGAAAAGTGGCCTATTCTCCTGTGGTGATCCCTGCTTAGGGGTAGAATTATCCAGAATATCTGGCTACCTTTGACTTTGTACATAAATGCATGAAGATAATGAGAGATGCTCAAACGACGCAGCTTTTACCGACACAGAGACACAAAAGACTGCGGAGAGTGTGGGAACTTTTCAATACTATTTTTCAGATGTTCTTATCAGCTGAAATATGGAATTATAGAATTATCTAATTTGGGATTAAAGATGAAGATGTACAGAGGAAGTACACACAGGTATCTGCGTTGCTGTTTATTACTTTTTTTCTTAATAATTATCTCAATAAAACTCTATGTCTGCTAATGTAAGATTTGAACAGACATGGTAAGGGTTATTCAGTGTTTTCCTACTGAATTTCTATAGCTTAAGCAGTTTTGTTTCTTTAGAGACTGAATCACTGATCACCCGGAAATTACACATAATTCTAAGTTGTTAAATGAGCATTTACTGAAACAAGAAGTGGTTTCTTTAAACACCATTATGTCACTTTAAAGTGCTGAAACGCTAATAGGTGCACTTGGCTTTGTGCACTTGACATAAAATGGTGAAAGGTCAGACATGGTTGGAGAAATTACTACAAAATGGCTTAATTATGTGATTTTCAAACCCTTTTCAAGTTTTTAAAAGCTTCACTTCAGCCTCAACACTGGTGTTTTGAGCCACATGCAGCTACTGGATATTTAAAGTACACATTGAATTCTTCTCTAATTTTCAGCATGAGCATATTTTAACATGCACATTTACAGACGTGGGACGATATACACTGTCCGCTCACATACATACTGTATTTGTACATAGAACTGACTTGGTCGAGAGCGAAGGATAGTCAGCATTTTTCATTCATACACTGATCTCGGTTTGTGCATCACTTGTGCATAATGACTGTATGCCTTAAAACTTGAGGAAATGGATATTTCCATGATGTATAAAATAATCAGGTTATTGCTACTTTGTGAAAGGTTTGACTTACTGTATACACTTCAAATTTAATGCCAGTGTCACGTTGTTTTTATTGCTCTTGGTGAAAAGCTATTTCAAATGGGTCATTTTATAAAGTGCCCCGCTTTCGTCTTAAACATCAGGCAAAATTTTCAGTTTCTAAAATGTGAGTCTTGTTTCACTTGAATCGATCTTCATCCTCTTCTGTGGTGTAAGACAGGTGTGAGTTTAGCCACACTGGACAATACTGTGAATGTTGTGAAATTTACATTATCACAGAAACGTTTTTCAATTAACTTTTGGTATATTACCCTTTAAATTACTGTGTCAGACACTGCGTCGTTCGTCCTCAATGTCTTACACACCATCAATCTAATCTCAGACGAAAAAAAGTTCAAACAAGAGCTTCATTTATTTGATTCAAAATTGGAAATATAATACATGTGTATGTTAACTATGAAAATAGGAAGCATTATAATGCATTATTATATCATTTAATTAAATTGCTTTAATTACTTTAAAGCAGCCATTCCCAAACTTAACAATGTCACGGCCCAATTTGACATTTGAAAACCTCCTGCACCGACCAAGCCTTTATCCACAACTCCGACCAACACACGACACTAAGATCACATTTTTATTTTATTTCATGAACAGAACAATTCTGTGTGAACAATTCTGGCAGAACGGATTTAGAGATGAAGACTTTAGTAGAAAATGCAGCAAATTTCACATTGATAAAGCAGGCCTATCTACTGAGTCTTTCAAATTAATTGTCCATAAACATGACATAACAGTTTGTAAAGAAACATTTTTTCTTTAATTAATTTTTAAATTAGTAATTCTTAAGCCTGCATCCTGGCTGTTTTACACTGGATAATAAAACACTTGCACATAACGGTCACAATATTGAACTCAATTTCAACAGAAAAAGCAGATATTTAAGTTGAATCAGGCCAAGAGAATAATCACATGATAACACATCGTTTAAATCCCATTGCTATTACTTTTTTAATAATATCTCCTAATGAATTGTTATGGTAATTTCAAAACTTAATTACAAAATTTAAATTAAAAAATTTTATTCATTTACTGTACACGATCTTCTCACGTCCACCTGCAGTACCTTCACAGCCCACCAAGGGGCCACAGCCCACATTTTGGGAATTTTTGCTTTTAAGAATAATTAAAAGTTCAATATGTAAGATTTGCGCATGTGCTTACATGAAGTTTATGTCTGAGAGGGTTTTGTCCTGGAAGCTGGTCATTTGTTGACGTTAGCTAACTCTATTTATAAGCTACAACAACAGCTACAACCATGACAACAGCTTGTACTTTTCTACGTAGAGGACTCGGGTCGGTTTTTCACTAAAAATCCCTATGTTCTGCTCCTCTGGCAACAGTGAACGCCACTAGAAATGGTTGCAGTGGAGTCTGTGTTGTGTCGGGAGCTGGTTGTTTGTCGACATTAGCCATTACTCTGTTTCTAGCCTAACGGTAGATAGTGTTGCACACTGTTGCTGCTGTAGAGGAGCAGAAGAGAGGCAGTGAGGCATTTGGGAGGAAGCATCAGGATTTTTGTGGAAAAACTGACCTGAATCCTCGACATACATATCGGTTTACAGGATGAGGGCAAGGTCGTTAGCAGAGAAATGGAGTTAGCCAACGACAACGAACGACCGCCTCCCAGAACAAAATAAACTCCAACGCAAACTACACGTCGGCAGACATGAAACTTACGTATTGAACTTTTAAAGAATGATTAATTCTATTAAATAAAGAAGATATGAGATGAATACTTACGTATAGTGCAGTAGGCTATGTAAAGAATGTAAGGCTGGATAAAAGGCTACATTACGTGTGGAAAATATTGTGTTTGTCGGTCAATAACCTCATGATTTCAGAAAGTGCCTGAGATCAACGTGTCTCAACCTCACCAGTCAAGAGGTGAAGGAAAGGAAAACACAAACCAGTGAGCTTTTTTTTTCTCTGATACGATCTCACTGTAAGAACTTCGATGGCGATTCCACCCGTCACACAGCCAGGAGAGTGGAAGCCGTTTGTGGGAAAAACATGTAACCTGGATCCACTCTGCTGCGTTCATAACTGGACTGGATTTCTACAACATGGCTTGGTTATTACAGTTTTTATTCTCGGATGGGGTGCTCCTTCTCGTTTTAAAAAGGAAAAACGAAGCTTAGTAAGCACATGGAAAAGTCTTACGAATGTATTCATACGATGTAAAAGCTGATAATTCCTGTTATCCTTATCGTTTACTCATCTTTCCTAAAACTATGTAATCTGAACTAATCTTATATTTTATTTATGTGTATGCTAAATCTATTTAAAGTCATTGAATAGTCTCTTGTGTGTAACACATGGAAGGTTTAAGACTTTTTCAGCCTGCAGTTTTGTTAAAAAACATCTAAATAAATACATCTCAAAACAAATCTAATTGGGAAGCTTTGACTTGGTAATATATTCAGAAACACTGCAGTCATTTCATACTGAACATGAAGTTGAAAGACTCTTTCAGCATCATCAATACTGAGGAAGAGATGTTTTAGCAGAATTGGAAGCTGGTCATTCAACGGCACGGAAGAAATCTTTGGGAATCTAGATGTTCTTGCATTTGACAGCTGTGTGAGATTACTGTACGGCAGCGTCTTCAAGAAGAAGGAGGAAGAAGAAACCGAACTTTAAAACAGGCTACAGCTGCAAGACATATTTCGCTGCCCAGCCACAAATTAATCTGAGAGATGGAGAAGAACGAGGAGGCACACAAAGCCAGCCAACAGAAGCCAAATCACTCTAAACAAATGTGTTTCTATTCCATCTCCTTTTGGTTTATATCTTTTAGCTCATGTGTGTGTCAGGATAATTTCCCACTCCATTAAGAGTGCTCTGTGACTGGTAACATACTGGAATAATCCTGTTGGAGGAAAAAAAAAAAAAAAAAAAAAAGACGGTAAAAACAGCTGAACTCCACTTTTTCTTTAAATATGTAGGCAATGAACCAAGGAAACAATGTTGTTTGAGGAACCCCAGCTGCTTAAAATCACACATGCCCAGAAGCTTGCTTTAAGCTATTGTTTCACCTGCATCCAGGAGCCAGCAGAGCCTCAAAACCATCGTCTGCTTGAAAGCTGAAAGATGTTGGTGAACAATGTGCAGGAGATTGTGGCGCATCGCAGATGGATGACTCAAGCGAGCAGATTGTCCGTGCAGACGTTCTATCTCTATCTAGCTGAGCTGACATTGTTTTGATGGTTTCACAGAAAAGCTGCGCGGGCGATTAATCCATCCACCACACAAGCCACGCCAAATCAACAAGACATACTCGTGGCTGGCAACGTCAGGCAGCTTCTGTTGTTATTCAAAGGCAATTCAACCTGTGGCAGCCGCGCACATTCAAATTTAATGCCGCGTTGCAAAGCGTAGTTTCCAGTGAGACACAAACTCACTGGATGTTTGTCACTAATCATATCAACAGAATACAGATTATTTCATTACAAAATACCACCCTTCAAGCATCATCACACCCAGTGTAAAAATAATTCGATTTGACTGGGAAAGGGTCAAATGTGCAATCTGTTTTGGTAATAAAAGCTTTGCTGTAATTAAATCTGAAAAGTGTGTTCAGAGTAACAGTGAAATGTGTTGTTGTTTTTGCTACAAATACATAATTTTTGGTTTAAGAAAAAAAACAAAAAACACCAATTTATAGCTTGATCTATGATTTTTTTTTTATCTGATATCCACCTATTCATACCTCTAAGGCTTCTAAGCTATAACTAGGTAAGTACCAAAAAGTATTTTGCAATTTAGTGTGTGTGAAGTAAAAATGCGTTATGCGTCGATGCATCTCTATAAGAACGTTTGTCCGTTGGTCAGTCCCCATAAAACCACGATATCGCTGCTGGAACTGCTCGACAGAATGTCTTAAAATGTTCACTTACACTCAAGGATGAACTGAAAACATTGGTGCCCAAAGGTTAAAGGTAGCTGTGACTTCACATTTAAATGCTAATTATGAAGAAAATTACACATATTCACGAAAGACACGGATGACGCTCACCCGTCACTCAAGACACTTAATACAATGTAAGTAAATGAGTCATTTTATAATTTATTTATTATTCATTTTATTATTTTACTATTCACGAAGGAGTTACCGTGCTAGTAAACATGTAAAGTTGGATATTTTAACATGGGGGTCTATGGGGATTTTGGAGACGGCCTCAAGACGCCATTTGAGCAACTGAAGGTTTTACCACTTCTAAGTTGAATTCGTTTTTCAGCGTTAGAGCTGTCAAGGGCATTCTGGCAAATGTAGGGTGTAAATAACTATGGATATTCCAGGTTGAGGAAAGAGGATATGGTATGACAGTAAAATACGATGATCACCAAATACATTTTTCATTACGTTGTTGTACAGGAACATTCCAGTCTTGATACGTTCCATATTAAATCTTGTCATTCACACGCTGAGAACAGGTCGAAGTAAACAGGATCTGGGTCACGCTGATTTTAAACACTGGAAACAAAGCAGGACTTTTTTCTACCAGTAAAACAAACACACAAACTAAAAAATCCAACCAGGTCAGAGTTCATTCAAGGGTATCACTGTCGTGACTCTAATGGATCCGCCCCCTCAAAAGTCCTCCCTCAATTAGAGATCTGAGAGGATTTCCCCGACAGATGTTCCCTATATAGATTTCCTGTCACAAAGGGTGCACATATCCAGCTGCCTTTCTCCACATTTATTCAAGCGGAGAAATAAATCCTGTGATCAAAATCGGGGAACGGGCTTGAAAACCATGACAAATCCTGATATAAATGTAAAACTTGAGAGAGGAAAGTGTCAAAGCGTCAGGTTCAGCTTGACTGTTTGAGATTACAAATCTTTCTTGCATGGGAAATGTTTTTAGGCGTGTTACGCAGGAGATCAACCTGACGGCCCAGACGGCTGCTTACGATCAAACAAACATGTCTGGGATCCTCCGTGGAGATCTTATTGTTCCGGCAAGGTGAAGAGGATTAGCGAGGTACAGGAAGTGCAGCGAAGATACTTCTCACGGGATTTGGGCGGTGTGGGAGTGGATTGTTCCCTCACTTTTGAACGGGAATAATTTACCTGTTGGCACTTTGCAAAATGTGAAACCACAGCTTGATTATAAAGGCAAAATGCTGTCATATCATTATGCTTATATTCAAATCATAAATCATAAAAAACATGCAAACAGCACACCCTTATGTCCTCTTTCTTGCTTCCAAACACACACACACACACACACACACACACTCACCACTTTATTAGCAGTTGACAAGACAAGGCAGAGAAAGTCATTAGAAGGAGAGGGTGCTTCAAAGCAGTTTGTCTTGCATTTAGGACATGAGCCAAGGATGCTCACTTTACAGAGCAAACATGCTTTGTAGTCATCTTTACCTTAGAAAGTGGGTCATCATTATCAACACAGTGAACAGAATGTAAAGCTTTAGCAGCCTCAGAAACACTGTAGACACTGTAGCTGTGTTTTATAAACTCATGTAGAAGAACTGAGAAAATGCAGCAGAACAATGGTCTCTTCAGTGACATTAATAACGACAGTAAGTGATCCGCTGCCTGTGATTGATAATGTTCATGTTGATTTAGGATCTGGTGTTACACAGTGGTGTCTGTGGCGTGATTAAGTCACTCTCTTGTCAACTGTCAGCCAACTTTTTCTTTTTTTTTCTTTTTTTTTTTAAAAAAATCCAGGCTGATCTTCCTAAGTATTGTGTTAGCCGAGTGGAAAGTCTTAAGTTGGAGGAGTTTCGCTTGTGGTTTGGAAGTCGCGCTGCATCTCAAGCTTACTGTGCTGCGAGTTTGAGGATCTACACAGACGGCACGTACAGTATGCGCCATTGTTTATAAGCAACCGCTCCAGCATTAGTCAGTCAGTGTAAGGTAGTTATTACGATGGGCCCCAGTGCACGGTAGTTAGTCTCGCCGTTTCTTACAGCGCGTTTATGGCTGAAAGGCAGGACTGCTCGCTTGGCTTGTGGACGTGCTCCGTTCTGACAGATTCTGTGCATAAATTAGTCAAATCATGATCATGATCAAACAGAGACCTGATGCTGGTTATCGACATACATACTACAGCACTCATCAATGCTTAAAGAGTATTTTATAGTTTATGCACATTTGTTTATGTAGAATAAGCATATCATTTTGTTATAGATTGCTACTGACTATAAAAATGCTGCCTTTCCCTTAAAGAGTTTTTATTGGGTTGCAATGCTATGATATGTGAATTACTTTTCTTAATTTAAATAGAATAGTGATGTTTTATTACACTGGTCTGCTCAGTTCAGATCCTCTCTGTTTTCCCCCAGAACCTGGACCTGAAAATGTGACCGAACTTTTGTTTTGACGGTGGAAGCTGACCATTTCATTCACGACCAAAGTAATGTAAACGAATGCAGCTACAGTGACAAGTGGGATAAGGTAATGAAGTGCTGGTAAACTTCATGAAACATGTGCGTGTCTTCTTAAGCACAAGTACAGTAGAGCTGTACTTTACATTAAATTACAAAACCCACACTGCTTACACTGTCTATTTTTAGGTCCCTGACATTAGGAAAGTATTTCAAATTTGACTTTAATGAGTACTGAATGTTTTTTTGTTCCTACAATGATAGATGCAGTAATACGATACATAAAATGTAACATGAATATAATTCAAGCAATGGTGTGAAAGTAATAAAGTGGATGCCTGAATTGGAAAGGACAGATCACAGCAAGCAGTTTTTTAATGGTGGAGGAAGAGAAGTGGATGGGGGACAGCTGCGCTGTCTCAAGCTGAGGCTAGACTACTCAGCTCCCAGTATCTGTCACCGCTGTCTAAACAAAGACCGCTGAGTTGATCGATAGAGTGCAGACCATGGGGCTTTTAGAAAACTGACTATTATGGTGAAATGTCTGTTGATAAGAACAGTATGTATGAAAAACTACTTATTCAAATAAAAAAACCCTCTTCTTCTTTGCATCTCAACTTCAGTGTTAAAATGCAAAGACTGCGAGTCAGAAAGTACGAGATAGATTTGATGCAGTGTGAAATCAATGCTGGCTAACTACTCGCACTGTAGTGGATAAGCTCAGCAGAATGGGTTTTGCTCTTACTGTACTTCTCACTTTGAGTCTGATTTGTACCCAGAGGAGAGGAATGGATGACTCCCTGGACAAATGATTAAGGCCGGGTAGAGGCGAGGTTTAAGCAGAAAAAAAAAGCCAGCGGCCAGACACAGTCGTATTCAAGGGCCGAAACACCCGAGTGCACTTCAATCAGTCCGGTTGTTGAGGTAGCACACAAGCTGCACGAGCGCTGAACGTACTGTACATTCACTCGTTCCTGCTGTTTGAAGCATATCTCTGCTATATCCAAAGGAGCAGCTTATGCTTGTGTGATCTGATGTAAAATGCTTCACGTTAAATAGGAAGGCAACAGCTGAGCACATCTATCAACATGTAGGCAACATAGAACGGCATTCATTTAAATATAAACAGGGACAAAAGTAACGATTTCCAGGTAAACAATTTAATAACAAACAATTTCAAGAGATCAGTTGTTTGTTCTATCAAATACCAGGAGCTGTTTTGTTAAAAAGTGGAATGACTTGAGCAAAATTTGACTTTGAATGAAGTTGCGCTTTGTTACTTTTGACCCTGTCGAAAAGCAACACATATAAACTTTAAAAAGGTTCAGTGTGGGATATTTAGTGACATCTAGTGGCTGGATACCCCCCCCCCTTAGCCTCAAGAGGGGGTTACTGTCAAGGTTGATGGGAAGCAGGACCCAGATGCAGACGTAGAGGGTGTAAAACAAAAGGTTTTATTATCAAGAACAAAACTCGCAAACAGTCCAACAGAGGGTGTCCAGAGAACCGGTACTGATCCAAAAACTCAACAGGGAAACACAAGGGCATGAGGGGACAGGCTGGGTAGAAAGACAGGAAACCGGGAGCCAGCATCTGAGGGCGAGGGTTAAACCACGAACTGACAAGGGACAAAGGGAAGTGAGCGGTACATGTAACTATGTGATTGCTGACGGAGGACAGGCGAGTGTGGGTGGAGACAGGGCCGAAAGGAGGGAAACGGCAGGTGAGCGGGTGTGGTAGGAGAACTGGAAACTGAAGGGGAGACAGGGAGGGAAGTGGAACAGAGGCAGGGCAGACAACGGGTATAAGAAGACGCAGGTGAGACCGGTGATCACGAGACACCAGGTGGGACAAACGAAAGGAGGGAAAACGAAACAAAGACGGGAAGTAAAACAGACAAGGACGCGCGAGGAAAGCCAATCGACAAAATAAAACAGGAAACCAAACTCAAACCATGACTGTTACTCGGCAAGTGTTTCTTTTGTCCGTTGTGGGCTTTTTAATGGGATATTAAGTCTACAAACACGGTGAAGACAGTAAAGCACCTTGATGCTGGACGCCACTGGATGCTATAAAATGGGAAGAAGAAGAAGAAGAAGAAGAAGAAGAAGAAGAAGAAGAAGAAGAAGAAGAAGAAGAAGAAGAAGAAGAAGAGGACGTCTGTTCTGAGCTGCTATAGAAACATGGCGGCACCGCAAGGCAGACTCCTCTGCAGACATAAATGACTCATGAACAAAAAACAGCTCTCATGTTCGCACGATTATAATGAAAACAATAATTATATTCCATTTCTGGAATTAGATCCTCCGAAGTCCCCCTAAATATTACACGCTGCAAATTTAAAATTGTTTATATTATTTTTGTTTTATCACAAATGTTGCTCTTGCTGGAATATGCAAATGCAAACACATTATGTCCTTCATCTGAACAAATATTATGAAAGTTCATGGTTAGAACACGGGACCGAATAATAACTGGTGCACATTTGAATTTTATCATCCCCCCACTGCTTTTCATTAAATTCCTGCTTTGAATCGTATTGAGTGATTTAGAGTTAAGTATGGGACTAATTTATATGAAGCTCGGGTCTTAGTCTCTATCTCTAATAACAACGTAGTCTATGAATAAGCTAAAGCAGGAATGTGGTCCTGGTCTAGTTCCTTTTGTCCAGGCTTTCCCCTATTGGTTTTAGTGTTGTTGTTTTTTTTACTTTACTGGCATTTTGGTTTATTCTACTGTATTCCTCGCCATATAATGCACTTTGTAACCTTGCTTTAGAAAAGTGCAAAAAAAAAAAGAATGTAAATGAAGTGCTACTTACGAACTAAATATACCAATATACATTAATATTTCATCACCAAAATGCAAATCTGAGGATCTCAAAGTCTTCAGCTGTACTTCCAATGGGATTTGAAAGGATTTTCTTTAATGTACACTGATTCCCACCGTGTGAGTTTAAAGAGAAAAAGTATCTGCTTTTCAGTACTAAGAAAAAGAAAAGAGGAATTACGTAAGAGGGTAGCAATGTCTGAACTTGTAAATGGGTAAAATTCATGCACCGAACCAGTCAAAACCAAAGCCTTGTTTTTCGTTACCTTGGAAGAAAAATGTCGTTTAAGGCAAGTGCATGAACTGAGAGCAAACTGCAATCTTCACGTTCAGAAAATAAGATGAAGAAATGATGATGAGCTTAAAATGGGAAATTAACATACGAGGTTACAGGAGTGAGCGTCGTCACGGCTTTGTGTTTGCGACAGAAGTGGACGCCTCGTCAGGTGTTTAAACAGAAGCAGCAGTTCACTCCAGCCTGGCACGAAGTCGCATTTTAATGGGGTCACGATCATCACGGTGGCTGTCTGCTCACTGGACTCGAGCGCCTTCGGGCACATCCTCTGGAGTTGTCAGAGGCTATCGGGCTGAAACGCTGAGCAGCCATTGATTTGTTCTGCATTTAAACAGTGATTTAAGGGATGGGTTGCGGGATACAGAGACGGACAAAACAAGTATGCAGATGACTGCCAAGGAACAGAGGGGACGTCTTCATCGAGCTGCCAGAGTCATTTCACAGCTTCTGACATGAGTCTGTTTCAAAGAGAAAGAGGCGGAGATGAGAGCAGATGCACGCTGCCCTCTGCTGATGGTAACGGAGATCATGCAGAGTATTTTTAAATACGACACACGGGGAACACACACCCACCATTAACTAGTTGCTAATTAGGAACATACTGGTCACTATAACTTATTAATGCCTTATTGACAGTTACTAAGGACGTTGTTGTACATGGATTATGATCTTAATATGCTTTGCTCAGTACGGGCTTATAAGGTGCTACAGTACATGTAAGAAAAGTTACATTTTACAATTCTTATGTAACAAAGCGCAAAACTACAAGTGTAGACAGTGTCCAAATAACTCTAACTCAGAATATGTTCCCCCGTTCTAAAGCGAGGTCCTGCTCATAACTAACTCACTCGTAGTTTGACACTCTGAAAACTGTTGGGTTAAAAATCACCCACTATTTCTAGGGCTGCACAGATATATTGGCTGAACATTGGCATCAGCAAATAAGATGACATTTCACGGGTGTCAGCGGTTGTTGTGCTGTGTTCATGATTGTTTCGTAAATTTCTGTGTTTGATTTTGTTCTCATTCGAAGATATTTTGATGACGGCCTGAAAGACTTGAAAACAGTTCAGTTCAGTTTTATGGTAAAGATCTCTTTGTTTCCTTTGCACAAAACGTGGGGGAAAAAAAACAAAAACAAAATAAACAAAGCTAAACACTGGCTATCAATCAAATAGTTATTTTAAAACGTCGGTGTTGGCCCAGAATTTCACAACCGGTGCATCCTGAGTTATTTCTGTAACCCCCGCTACGGGTTGTTATAAACCAGCATCTAACCAGAAAATGGGTTAAGAATGACCTAATAAACCTAGCATACATGTTTTTGGATGGCAGGGGAAACCGTACGACCTGGAGGAAACCTGCGTGAACATGCAAACTCCTCACAGGAAGTCACTGCTCCAACTGGGGACTGAACAGGACGTTTTTGCTCTGAGGCGACGGTGCGAACCTCTGAGCCAAAGAATTAATCTCCATCTCCAACCCAACGCACTGGGTCATTATTCTCAACCCAATATTAGGTCAAACCGACCCCACCGGTGACCCAGCAGTTGGGTTATCAACAACCCAGCAATTTTTAATCCGCACAGGTTCCTTATCTAAAGTCTAATTAGCTGTGAGCATGACCTCACTTTAGAATGTGGAACATATAAAGAGTTAAAACCATTTCACACAAAGAACCATTTTCTTTTTGTATAAAATGTATTAGAAAATCCATATACTGGGTTCTTATGAATGCTTCCACAGCCTGACAATTTGTGCTGGAGAAAAAAAAAAAAAAATTTCAGGCTGACCTCAGTTTCAGCAGATTTCCACCAGTGGAACCTATGAAATCCAACTGATCTGACTGATCTAAAAGGGTCACGCGTGCTTTCATGCACACCTTTGGCCTCAAGCAAAGAGCATCTCTAACGGATAACGCTACTTGACCAAAGACAACAATAGCATTACGGTTAGTAAAGGGCAATTTAAGCAAACAGAACCAATATACATACGTAACATTTGTTATAGAAATGACAAAGACAAATGTTCCTCTCAGTCACACTGAGAGCTGTTGCTCAGGTTTGATTGGTTCGTGGTAGTTGGCGTGTTTTTCTCTCGATATGGGGGGCGATCATCCACAACGCGGCCCCAAACTGTATTCTGTGCACCATTTAACCGAGAGTCCAACTTCAAAGTGTTTTCTGAGGTTTTAATTAAATCAAGTACATGATGGGAAAGAAATGATGCAGAATAAATATTAATAAGTGCTTCACAATGACTAATAATGAGCAAATACATAACTAATAAGGTACTAGTTAATGGTGAATATGTGTACTTTCATGCAGACGCATATAATTATCCGAATGCAATATGATCATTAGTTTAATCTTCATCAGTAACCTGTATGATTACCATAATACTCATTCATCAACAACAAACCACAGTGCAGTCATGTACAGCATTAGCTTGTGTTGTGTTAGATTTAAAGGTGTGTTGTTCATAATAATCCGTCCACCACCTTCATACGCTGCTGCATAAAGTATGAGGTCATCCAGACTTTTTAATAGAATCTACTCCAATGTGATGAAACCCACTAAAATGGGTTTGCTGACCTCTAGCTGACACAGTGGGTAACAGCAAACAGTGACAGGACAAATTGAAATGGATTTTATCAAGGACATAAACACGATGCAACGTGTAAGTACAATAATGATCTTCTGCTCATCACATTTATGGTTTGATTCACAGATTTCACTCTCCTCAGAGCTTTATTAAAACGTGCGGGTTCGTAACTGATCAGTATTCAGTGTGTTACATCCGCACCACTTTGCGGTGCACTGACACAGGCAATTGATATTCAACAGGCTGAATGTTTGATTTAAACAGGTAGTGTTCGTCTCAGAACAAAATCTCATTTAGAGCTCCGTGTTCTCTGTAATATGTAAGTTAAGGCGGGGATTTCTCAAATGACACCCGCACATAAAATCTGAAGCGACAGCTCAGTGTTTCCATCCACTGAAACATGTTCATGCCGAGGAAGAAATACACACATCTGTCATTTATCCGATTAAAGAACGAGTCTGCTCAGACGGACATTGTCTTGTGTTGTGAGCGTTTCCAGGCGATCATGTCAAGAAAAAAAAAGCCCACAAAGACACCACCCACTGATCCTGCAGGTAATCAGGATTGTCTTTTCTCCACAGCTGTGACCCCAGGACACTCAATAAGTCACACAGGGAGTCGTGCAATAAATGTGGGGAGATTCACAGCCCGCACTGTGTAACAGCTGATTATTTGGTTTATTGATCGAAACTAAACCGAGCACAGTGTCCACCAGCCACCGCTTAGTATATTGTAATAAGAATATTACGCCCAAACACAGTGGTATAAAGTAACTAAGTCTAAATTTGAGGTACTGTTTGTTATTATACTTTACTCGTCTACATTTGTCTGACTGCTGTTGTTTCTTTTCAGATTACAATTTCTCATCCCCTTCCTGTCCAGTGAAGATCTCTAAAAGTGTCGACTTTGAATGTTTGTGATAATCTGAAGTCCATAAAGGGACGAAGTGTCCCTTTATGGGCTGAGATTCTCCTCCTTCTTCAGCAAAATATACGTTTTATTACCATGCAATGTTAATTCATGTGTTTTCCGACTGGCAGAGAGCTTTCTCGTGTGAAATGCTTGCAGACAGCGAGCAAGAAAAGATAAAAGATCTCGAGCCTGAAGCCTGTTTATTACAAGGCTATTAACCACAGAAATCGATCATTTGACAAAGAATATTATTTGATCGACTTGATAATTGTTTCATTGTGATGAGCCCTCACATTTATCTTGTGTCCCTGTATTTAAAACTGGATATAAAGTAGTTCAAACTAGCTCCGCCTCCAGCTGTGACAAACGCTGATGCTTCATTATTAATAAACTAATGATGTGACACAGAATGACATATCAGTCAGGGGAACCAAACCAGTACTTTGACTCGAAAATACTGCAGTTTGCTGCTGGTACTTATGTAGTATACTGTGCTTTTTCATGCAGGACTTTTACCTACATTGTTGTATTAACACTTTTACCGAAGGAAAGGCTCTGGACACTTCTTCCGTCGCTGTCTAAATGTCAAAACCTGAAGGTATTTACGACTATAAGCATTTATGTAAATCTAAACCGAACGGTTAAATAAACATCTATAAACAAGGCAGCCTGTTGACTTCGTTCACTTTATGATTTACAGCATTAATCAGTGGTGCCAAAGCAAAAACAAACCATCAAATATTAATGAGCTCCGGCAATATAAACATTTAAACACTAATACACATGATAAATATGACAAATATGATACAGAAAGGGTAAAATGACAGCACAAACGAGCATGACCTCGTTTTAATCGTCGCACTTTCAATGTTAAATGTCTGGTAAAATAGTCTCACGTGAAATATGACTTTTGGAGTTGTTAATTTTCAAGTGCCTGTTCGTTTGTGTCTGCTCTGACAAAATTAGAGGAGACAATTATTCCATTAGCTTGGGCCTAGAAAGTGTCACCTTCGGGGATGAACCGCTAATGTATTGCCTCTCGTTGTATACATGAATAATTCATAATTGTTAATTGCACTTATAGTTCTGTAACCTTATTCCACCCTAGAAGTTTAAGTGTAAGTTTTTGTAGGTTGTATCTGGTACGCCATAGGGGGTACTGCACACACCAAAGCCTAGGAAGCAACCGCGCTTCTCGCTTTAAACACCAAGATTAGTGTTTTTATTTTTGGAAGGATTGCTACTGAAGATTCACATGAGAAAAATGAAAGAGAAAAAAAGAAAATATTTCACAAGTATGAGATCAGGATCTTGTGAAACAGCGGAGGAGAATGATGGGAATCCAACACCAAGAGTCGGCCTGTTATGGAAAGAAGGGTTGAAGGATGTACAATTCAAAACTGTGTGTATGGGACTGGTTTCAATGCTCAGATTCGTCCTTAAATACTGGATGAGCTCTGAAGGGCCTTCCCTTAAGGAGGGGCTCGATTCCCTGATAAAGACTACATCGCGTGAAATAACGACAACTCGAGATGCGAGAAAAATGCACGTGTCAGAGCGTGCATCTTACATTTGTGTATCCTTCTTACGCTGAGCTTGTTACGTATAGTGTACAAATATAATATATACGTATGTAAGTGCATATGTATGTCCAAGATGTTAAAGTGTACGTATGTCAATATGTTATGTCATCCAAGTGTATCTTCTGTCTTCTTTTTGTGTTGTTGTCTCTCTGTTTTGTGATGTACTATAAAGCACTAAGAGAGAACAAACCTCCGCAAAGGCAGCTCAGTGTGACCCTAATCCCACCGCTGGTCACTTGATCCTCAATGTGTCAAATTATGCGAATTAGATAGTAGATTAGAAAGTTTTTATTTTGCATTCTGTATCTTTGGCCGATGATCCAAGATGAAAATCTGAGAGAAATCTGTGTACAAAATCGTCTGCTGTCAAACCTTATGTGGCATTAGATCTACATGTATGTGGTAAATTAGAATGAAATCAGATGAGTTTTGACCAAGATATAAGATTTTAGGAATTTTGGGAATCTTCCCTGACCTTGGCTGTAAAAAAGAATGTAATTTTGGCCGTTGTAAAGCAATGTGAAACAAAACGATTTGTCCAAAATTGTGGATGTTAGACTGTAACACCAGTAAAAAATAACCTCTTTGGCGGAGGTAAAACTGAGCTAAACTAACGAAACTAAACTAAACCTAAAGTAATTAAATGTCGAATAAAAAAAGTAATGAAAAATAATGCATACAAGGAATATAATGGTATCTAGTCAAATTACAAAAAGCTATTAACAGCCTTTTTGTGGTTTTAAAATACTAACTATCCAACACTTTTACAAAATGAACCGTTTCACAGGGAAGTTTAAAAGCTTAATGTCTGGTCTCAGTCACTGACGTGGTTTGCTTCTGCCTCCATGTTTACTCTCAGTGTTGCGGCTCACTCTACGCGTCTTAGTCGCTTCAAGGGTGGAGGGAGGAGCAGCAGAGAAGTTTATGTGTGTGTGGAAAGACAGAGTTGGTGACCTTTTCATAGAGCTATCATTTAATAAACACTGACAGCCTTTTAGGGACCACTTACCATTCATCTGGTCTACAAGATTAGGCCTTGCAGTGAAACTACACAGTGATCGAATCATTGTCCCCTGATAGCACAGTGACAGTAAGAAAACACAAAATCAATATTTCAGTTCTGAGGATTCATATTTTAAGAATTCTGGCTGCAGCATGCAACAGTCTTCCATTTATCCATCCATCCATACGTGGTAAACTATGCAGGGTCATGACTTGACTCTGATGCGTTTGGTGGGAGCTGGTGAACACCGCTCACTGGGCTGTTACAAGGTTAACGCACATTAGCCGTATGCCTTTTCAAGACTCAACCTGCATCTAGCGGGAAAGGTCATTCCTTAAAGAGATTATGGTACATTTAGTCAGTGTACTTGATGGCTTTTAAAGTCGAATGTATTAGGGTAATATTTAAAGCAAGGAACTGGACCTGGATGCAGAAGAATCAAAAACTGCAGTTCCTTGAATGGCCACCTGAGGCTGGTTATGTTTTTCATACAGTCTTTGGTTAAACAATAAGTGAACATGCCTCCTTGTATTTGTTTGCATGTATTATCAAGTTTTTGGCTTGGTTTTTTACTCATTATAAAATAAAGAGTAGAAAGAGAAGAAGCAGTCCATGGTGTAAAGCAGAAGATGTAACAAGGAGACTGGGTCATGTCTGAATTGTTATTAAATTATGGCAGATAACATGCAACTGGTTGGGTCCCGTTTGAAACCAGGAACTTCACTCCACTCAAGTTATCCAAGAGTTTATTACAAAATGACCAGTTTGGAATTCGAGGCTGTGTTTTCATTGATTTTCCGAAAATAGCAGTAGGAGCCTGCATCTGTAGCACATTTCACTACTTAAACAAGATAAGACAGATTTTACATGACTACGCATATACCGTGAAACATACGCTCTCACACATGTGCACGCATACACACCAGTGAGACAAGTTCACCGTGAGTGCTCGGCCACATTCATCCGGTGACACGTTTTATGCACCGCTGCAGCGAACACGAGAAATGCATACTGGAAACAGGCCGACAAGAATAAAAGCAAGAGTACCAGTACGGGGCACGCAAGCACTCCCAAAGTCTGCTTCTCACCCACTCGGCCGCATGTTTGTCATATTAAATATGAAGCAATTACACGGCCTTATACAAGCAGCACTGCTTCTCAATCTCACATTTGAAATTAAAAAAAAAAAAAGCAGTCCTTCTCCTCCTCCTATTTTTTTCCTGTTGGGTGGAAAACTTCAGCAACACAGTGGAATCAGACATCCCCGCTTTCCACTTCTTTTTGCATGGACTGTTCATAGCGAGACAAGGGATAAATTGATGAAGTTACATTTGGATGAATAAATTAGCGGGCCAACTTGTAAGAGAATACATTTACATGTAGATGAGATTACAGCCCTGACATACAAGCTCATTACTGGCCTCTGCTGCTTCCTCCAGACGTCATCACCCATCTGCGTCCTAACTCATTCAGCCACGCCGCTGCTGTGACTGGGAGAACAATACATACAGTAACAGGCTGATTGATGTGATAAATCACAGTGAGGGGACACGGAGGAGCTAGCGGCGCAAGTGTCAACCACGCATTATGAAAGCTGAGGTTTAGTTAGTGCACTGAAGGGACCCCGAGGTGCAGATAAATGTTTCAACACCTCGAGGTCGAAGGTTCTTAATTGCAGGCTAAATAGGAGAGCTTCTACTTACAAAGAAAAATCCTCTGACAGTTCACCTCATGACCCTACTATCTTTGCATTCCAGTGTGAGGTAAACGCCCTTGGAGAGCGTTTTATGTCCACAAATAAAAAAACATAATGTTTATATGCCATCATAAAGGAATATAAGACAGGAATTCTAATGTTATGTGGCTGTTTTTTTTTTTTATTTGGCTGTGTATTTAGGTGCATTGTTTGTCGTATATTAGCAGAAGCTTAAGGAATTGCAGTGTAAAAATGAATGTTTGTATTACTTAAAAGTGGTTAAATAATGGAAATATTTTAAAATATATATATATATTTTTTAAGAAATTAACATTTTACATATTCACAGAGAAATGAAGTACAGTACAATACAGTTAAAAACAACTCAAATGAATGTTGACATGATCACAGGGCACAGAACGTGTAAAATATATGTATATTTTTTACTTCAGACCATAGTTAATATGCTTAACATCATGTTTGAAAAGCAGCACCCACTGAACAGCATACACAGCATGCATATAGAGTAAGTTCAATAATGAATATACCGCCCAAACCTAGTTGAAATAAATAAACTGTCAAACAGCCGAAATAGCCAAAGCCATGCGTGAGTCTCTACATGTGCGTGAACGTGCATATGTGTCATATTCACCATCACACAACTGAATAACAAATCATAAACCGTCTGAGAGAAGGACGCAGTACATTAATAAAAGCCAATAAAGAATGATGTAAACAAGATCAGTACTGCAGCAACGTTACTCATGTGTGTGCATGCTTTCTTCAGGCAGCCTTAGAAAAAGTGCTGACGTAATTTATTTTCTATCCATGCAAAAAAATGTTTTTAAGTCAAAGTGCATGCTTGCAGATTAAAACAATCCAAATTATTTCAGCGCGTTTCATGCATTCGTATTTGCCAGCGACACCAAACAAAGAAATACAGCTGCAGTGTATATAGCGCTGGTGCACTGGATCACAGAGAAGGAGCTGAAATGCCCTGCAGCCTAAAGTGAAAAGAAAAAAGCCTGGACACAAATGAAAGGAGAAAACAACACTCATGGTGGAAAGGTAAAGGTGGCTCTACAGGGAAATCTGCTGAAGGAGAGACTCAAGGGGAGGATAAGACCCCTGTCATCAGTGACCCAAGCACTCACACAATCATGCACATGAACACACACACACACACGCACGCACACACACACACACACACACACACACACACACACACACACACACACACACACACA
>JAPQRN010000016.1:15695591-15718995 GCA_037367275.1 Coranthus polyacanthus | reverse complement strand
TCGGTACATGCGTCTGCCCCCCCCCCCCCCAAAAAAAAAATATGTGTAGAGGCGTAGAGAAAAATATTCGTTTTGCAAAATATCCGCATTAGTGTGGACGGGGCGTAAGAGCAAGATAACTAAAATTAGACGTTAACAAAAAGTGTGTAGGATTAGATGTGGGATCACTTTGACTGTTGACTGTGGTAAGGAGCGCTCTTTAAAGCTGTTTTTTTATGCAGGCTTTGGTGCTACTTAACCAATAAATCAATGTAAGTATTCAGAGTGAAGGCCAGGTCACCGTGAAATGAATCACTCTTCATACTGTAAGTAGAGCTTGTTAATTGGCTTTTTGAAGAGACTCTCCAGTGAATAATAGCAGCATCCTTTATTCTGCAGCCTTAGTTAATTCAAGAATATGTCATTAGTTTTAGGTCACAAGTTTTCAATGAAGGTGTGGAGAGGCACTGGAGAATGAAAACCCCAAGCAAAGTGCACATACTCATTGCTTTAATGATGATCTATCGTGCACTAATGTTACCCACAAATAGTCTCACACACCTGTTGTGCTCAGGAGGAAGTTTAGAAATACTAGTAAGCTTCTGGCAAATGTTAAATTCAAGCGTCAACCACCGAGGTTGATGAATGAAGCCAGCGCACAAAGTGTCGAAACCAAAAGTAGCAAAAAATAAACATGTTTACAGCCTGCACAAAAAACATCTTTGGTCTCTATGGCTACAACTGTAATTTCCCCGTTCATGACAGCTGTGCAGGTGGTAAAGTGGGTGCTGTCCAGGTCTGCTGTGCTGCGTGGGCTCGGACGCTGGGTCGGACTTTCAAAGCCCCTGTTTTTTCTAACAAGACTGTCAAAGGATTCTGTTACCGAAAGGTCTCATGAAGTTTACGGTGCATTGTTACAATACCTGGCCTACATTAGCTATTGCATTTATTCGTTAGCATTTATCTAGCGTAATATTGAATGGTCGGTTAGCTTGTATGCTAATTAGGCCAGCTGACACTAATTAGTATATTGATACATTACATAAAGTTGACAATTTTATTAAGCTGCTGAAATTACCTGGTGGGGTTTTAGCACAACAGTGTTTATTAGCAGAGTAGTTGGCGTTCATTAAGTTCGCATTAACTTGGTGAGTGTCCGTGGTCCAAAAGGAAGCCAGTGTGGAAGTATGTTAAAGTGTAATACTGCTGAGTTGCCACTGGGGTTGGCTCCAGAAAGGCCTGACTCCCATATACTTACCCTGAACTGCTCTCTAAAAATACTAAGTCAATCATTTATTTCCAGGAATCGTTCTGATCTCGTTCGTTTTATTTGGAATACCTAATAAGTGTTCTGGTCCATCTTTAAATTCTAAGATCTCAGGGTGAATACAAGGCTTTGATGATGGGCTTTGATTGACAGGTCTGAATGACATCTCGCTCGTGTGCCGAGTCGGACTTTCTGAGTTGCTGTTTATTTAGTAAAACACATTTTTCCCTGACAGATTAACTGTAGTTGTGGTTAGTAGGTTACACTAACAGCACCTTAAAATGACTTGATGAAGTTTACCATTTTACAGAGTCAGTAAGCTAGCACTTAGCATTAGCTCACACATCATCCCATTATCCGACCCCTCGCACTCCCACCGCTCCGCCCATTTTGTCCAAATATGGTCACTTCCGGCTCCAAAAAGCCAACACGGTGACGGACAAATCGCAAACTACTGGCTTCAAAACAGCACATCAGAAACTAATGGATGACTCCATCCACTAACTGTATACAGTCTATGGTTTTATGGAAACTTCTGTCACCAGAAGACGTGAAACTTAAGGCTTCAAAATGGAGTATATGGGTGTCATTTCAAAACATTATAAACGGTGGAAATATGCTGCTTAATATACAACCAGTTTTTAAAACAGGAAATAAATGCTTCCCCTTAACTGCTACCATTTTGTTACAACCATTTTTATTTTGTGCGTTCTCTTAGCCTTTCCATTTACCGGATTCATACACCTATGAGCTCTTTGCTTAAAACCACCATCAAGCAAACTGTCTCCAGCCTGCGCTCGATTGTGGTGACGTTGTAGCCTATACATGGATGCTACTTTAGCTCAGTGATGCTTCTTTTTTTCACACATCATTGCGCGTTACGTGAAAAGGAGCTCCTTAAGAAACAGAAGGGAGCAGCGTTGAATGTTGTTTGCATTTGCTACCTCTGCTCTCGAGGTCACGATTAAACACAATACTTACAATGTCAGGTATAGCAACGACATTTTAACAGTAGTCATAACTCCTGTTCACAATAAACCTGGGAAACCTGAAGGAATGTGAGGCTACAGTCAAACAGTGTGCATGCACTTGTGAACATGTTTATGTTTATTGTTCTTTATTATTATTATGATTATGAAAATCTATGATGTAAAGTGTGTCTGTGTCTTAAATGAAGGATCACATCATTTTTTTTTCATGCAGGACAGATCTACTGTCCGTACAGAATATCTAGTTATTTGATATAATTACAATATAATTTTGTTGATCCTGACGTCATTTGTTTATTAAAAAATAAATAAATAGACTCCGAAAGCCCGTCTGTCTGAATCCAGCTGGAAACCTCTGTTGCATGTAATTCCCCATCTCTCGCTCCTCTTTTCCTTTATTTAAATACGGCATCAAGTATGAAAAAGTCATTTGAAAATAATTTAATTACAACGAAGCAGAAATAGGCACCAAAAAAAAAAAAAAAAAAAAAAAAGAAGAAGATAAGAAGAAGATAGAGAGAGAAGAGCAGGCAGGGGCGATAGGACAACAGACTTGAAAAAGGGATATAAACGGGGAGAAGGAAAGGAATAAAAAAAAAAAAAAAAAAAGGAGAGAGGGGGGTAAAGAAAGAGAGCGACAGAGCGTGGGTAAGTGAGCGGAGGGAGAGAGAGGACTTGCACCTCCTTCTCGGTCTGTGACGGTCCAGATCCACAGCCTCCTCGTCTCCATCGCATCCACGTCTCCTCGTTTCTCCGTCTCGTCCGCTTCTTCTCCTGCCCTTCGTCATCGCCGCCCGTCTCCGTCGTTCACTTTTGGTTTGGTCATCCTCGACATGCTCCTCACGTGAAGTCCTCTCCAACTTGCAGAGCCCGTGGGTGCCGAGGTACTACATCAACAACAACAACAACAACAACAACAACAATAAAATAAAAAATAAAAAAAGAAAGAAGAAAGAAAGAAGCAAATGCTCTGTCGGGGAATAAGAGGAAAAAAGCACGCACGTTTGTTTCTTTCATTGAGTGCCTTGGCTTGAACGGAGCAACAGTATGGATCTGTCATTTATGGCTGCGCAGGTAAGTGTTGGGGTTTTTTTTTTCCTTCTTCTTTTTCTTTAAATTTATTGAAGATGCGCGTTCAGTGTGAACTTTTATTCAGACGAAGGTTGATTCCATGGGCGTGGCAGGTCAACAAGTTCAAGTGGGGTCTATTAATTTGTTAATTAATCTATTAACTAATAAAGACAGAGTAGTATGTACACTTAACTCTTATGTTTTTATAGGAAACTCTAACTAATATACAATATACAGTGTATTTACTTAGTATTAAAGGGACTTCAGCTGCCGTTGTTGTACCCTACTTTGTGGTATTTTCTCTCTACATTGTTGCTGCCATTATTTTTTAACTTAAATTGCTTTAGGCTTGTAATATATTGTAGAGCAACATCTGACTAAGAAATATAAAGAGGCTATAACCAAAACAAAATGCATATTTTTTGTCTGAATCTATAACAAATTGGCCAATAACAAAGGCTCCGTATACATTTTTTTCCCCCATTTTTATGGGTAATAGTTTGGATCCAGTCCCCGTTGCATGATACATTCAGTTGTTGTACTTGCATCGTAATTCAGAACATACACTTTGAAGTGTGTACTCATTACATCCGGCTTTACAGAGATGTATAGTGCATCTGTGTTCTTTCCCATTAGGAGCTGATGTGGCATTCTTCCTGCCATCCACTCTCTGGTGTCTGGCTGCTTAGTTTGTCTGGTGCCATCCACTTTGACATTTTCTGTGCCAGATGCCATTAGAGCATTCATGACATTATCGTTTCAGGCACTTACTGTTGTGCAGGCCATACTAAGTCAAAGGCTCCCAAATCTTTTTAAATCAAGGGCTGCTTAATAGAAGTGCATTGGAGCATGGACCCATATGAGAATGCATTTTTGGTTCGATATGACTGATATGATAACCATCTTTACTGCAGGTAGAGTGGTAAAAGTGGGAAATCTGAAACCAATAACCAGTACAGTCAGCGTTAGTCCTGTTGCCATGTGCAAACTTTAACAGCAAAATAATTCAAATGTGTTTACCCATCTTATACTGTTACCTTATACCAGAGCTGTATGGTGTATTATTTCAGCATTGTCATTGTAATGTGCGCAGTAGTCACGTCGCAGGAGGTGTCAAGCAAGGCAAGTTCACTCAAACAACTTTTTTGCTGCTTGATAGAGAACGGTTCTGAGAAGTCTGTCATAACATGATTTACTCCTATTTAAGTGTTCTCGGATGCAGAGTTTATTGCTACTGACTTTTTCCATTACCGTAATTACTAGAGTGTGGCAGCTCACAATAGTCTTAATTTGTCCTGCCACAGTTTTATAATGAACAGAAAATGTTTCTACACTTCTCATAGTAACATAAAAGATATCTAAAGTCGTGTTTGGCACCATTGCTTCAGAAAAACGTCTGAAAAACCAGGATTACTGCCCGGTCGGGAGTCTGCAGCCACCAGCAGCTCACCGAGTTACTGCAGCGAGACGATCTCAACTTGTTTCAGTCGTTAAGACTTCCTGAGTGGCAGAAATAACATATAATATTATAGAAACTCCTGCAGGTTAAAGTTAACTGACACTTTCAGTACTGACAGACTTGAAAGAATCATTACAAATTACCTTAAAGGTTTAATGTGTTTGTGAGCTTGTCAGGTTTGTGCTGGAGTCTGTGTTGTACTGGGAGCTGGTTGTTTGTTGATGTTAACCGACTCCATTTCTACGTTAAAGGTAGCTAGCATTGTCCGCTGTTGCTGCTGTGGAGGAACAAAAGAAAGAACTGAAGAACTCGGACGCAAACATAAGCATTTTTTGTGAAAACACCTTCACGGATGTAGGCAACCAAGACAGTCATTAGAGTTAGCTAACGTCAAGCAACCGCAGCAGAAAACAGACATATTGACTCTTAAAATGCATCCGCTAGCCCAGAAACATTAATACTACAACAGCCTCAAATGCAACACTCTTTGTAAAGTACTGTATTACATTATTACAGTGGTACTTGGCACAATTAGGTCAACTGGTGTATTAAATGACACCACATAAATCATGTCGGAGGTGTTGTCACGGTGCTCACCTGTTTGTACAGCGTTTGTTGACGTTAGCTAACTCCATTTCTCAGCTAACGGTAGCTACTGCACACTGCCGCTGTGTGCTTTTATGTAGAAATCAATGTACAGGCAACAGCTGTTAGCGTAGAAGTGGAGTTAGCTAATGTCAATACAAAACAGATACCAACACAAACTTCACGCAAGCGTATAGTTAAAGAAAGGATGGGTCTGAACTCTTCAGAATAAAGTCATTCTGCAGCTTCTTGTTATTATTTTCTATGAAATGCACGATCTTACAAACCCACCCCAATCATTCTTGAAGGATTCATTCTTTCCAAATAGAGCGATTCAAGTCCTCTTGTGAAACTTCATACTACTTAGTGTATTTTTTTTTAGATCGCCGAAAATAATTGCCGTGCCAGTTTTTTTTCCCAACATCGCGCAGCTCTACCTCATAGTGATAATAAAATGCCACAAAGGACATTTTGTGCTCTTCTGTTTCCGTATAAACATTGGTGCACAGGACCCAGACTCTACAGCATCTGACAGCAGCACAGGGAAGGAGACAGAATACTCTGAGCCTTTTAGGAGTTTCTGTGGGGAGTACTCATCCTCACGCCTGGGGATGGTTAAATACCATAATGCTTCAAGCAGCTCATTCGAACTCATGGAGAGTTTGGTGCCTTGCTCAGCAGTATGTTAACAGGTTTTTGTGGGAGATGAGGGTGACAGCTATTCTGTTGGTGCAAGGAGCCATAAACTGGCTTTAATTTTATACTGGTTTGCTTGCTGTTCCCCACGACCCTATTACTTTGAACTCATTCCAAGCTGCTCCTCCAGTTCATCTTTTTTCTCAACAGCCGTGTACCTTTTCCTCAAGAATTCAGCTCTTTCAAATAGGTAATGACTAATTTAACTGAGGTGAAATTCATTCCAGTGCCCTGAGTCACTCTGTAATAGTGACTGTGAATGAAGTCAGGCAAATGTCCCTGGAGTTTTGAAGATTGACTTCACAATGGATGATTTTTTTTGCCCATCCATCTTTGTGTAACACTGTCGCCCGCAAATCATTGGACCTTTGCCATTACTTTGTCTGTAAAAGATGACGGATGCTGCCATAACTGTTCTCTCCTAAAGACAAAGAAAGTTTTAAAGACGTCCAACTTGCAGGAGCTCGTAACCGATTTCCTCCCCGTAGAATGTTTACAAAATGAATTTCCTAAACAGATTAAGCAAGACAGCGACTTGCATCGCCATTTATGCAGAATACCAGTTTAGACTGAGAACATAATTGGCCATTGTTTGCTGAATTTGCCATTCTTGTTGAAATGGTTTTATCACAGAAAACATGTTAAATGACTCTCTGCAAAACAATGTGTGTGGGTTGTGTTTAGTAAATGATTTGCATTTGGCAGCAATGCTTCACTGGTTAGAAATGAAAAGGGCATACTTCATTAAGTTGAAAGTGGTGCCATCCTCAAGCATTACAAAACGTGGATTAATAGGTGACAATCACAATCCAGCTTTTGAATACTAAGTTGAGTGCAATGAGGCGATTTTGGTCTTTATCTTTTCAAATACACTGAATAATAAACAAGTGTTTCTGGTTCTTCCAATAGCTCTGTAAATATGGTAAATATTAAGATAAATTTTAACTTTAACTCACCTGTGAATTTCTTTTATGAGGCCAGCTCCTATGACAGTTAATCACACTATCTATATCTTTTTACCTTTTTCCCACCCGTAACTGTAGAAATGATTAAAATGACAGATGCTCAGGTGTTAAAATGTGCCAGTGTGTTCCCCAGTCTCTTGCTGATGTCATGTTTGCTGTATTGAAGACTAGCTCCAGAGCCATCCTGGGCATTTTGCCAGTCTTAGACTTGCTTCAGTTGACAGATCTGCCACACGGAGCAGCAAAACCCTTAAGGCTCCGTCTATCCAGTACACGGTGACCTACTGGCCTTGGCCTTTCACTCATTTTTGAATTTATAGACATGCATAAACACATCAATTTTGTAGGCATCATTTGATCCCAATATGCAAGAAAAAAGGCAACAAGTTAATTTCCTCTAAAACCCTTTATTAATACTTATAATATCTATAGTGTACATATTCACACTTTAAATATTTTGCCTTTTCATGACAGGCCATCAGCATTCTCATCACTCATTCACTTATTCAATCAAGCCGTAGCTCTTGAGTCATTCTGTCTGACAGGGCTGTCCATCTCTTCTCGTGTTAGAGGACAGATGAGAGTGAAAGGATGAGCATGGAGGGAATGTTTGACAGCGTCAACACAAACAGAGCCATCTGTATTTACCGGCAGCATCAGGACCCTAAGACGAGCATCAGACAGAATTGGCAATTTCTCTTTGGTTTGCTCAGCTGCGAAATGATAGGCCCTTGCCTTAGCAGACAATAGATGCCATGAAGACAGATTACATTTCTCTGACGGACTACGTTATTTAATTAAGTTCTTCTAATGCAGTCTTCTTCACATTCTGGATGCTTTGTCATTTGCAAGTGGCAACCTCCGGAGCTGAAAAATAAAGCCAACACTCAAGTGCAAAAACCCCCGCCGTTCCTCGAATGGCCACTTGGGGCTGGCTCCAAATGTGAAAGCATGTTAAAATGCTCAACATTTCAACAGAAATAAACATGTTTACATCCTGGTGCAAAAAACTAACTAATAATGAATTTCCCCTTTCACAACTGTATGGGTAGTGAATTTTTATACATCTCACATGTTTAAATTGTATTAATGTTTAAAGTTATCCATAAGAAGTGCCAGAATTCCAGAACTGCCGCTTCATTAGTCCGCCAGTGCGTATGTAATTAATGGAAACACTGCAGCTGTATGTACAGGAAAATGTCGATAGTGTTTACTTCATCTAGATATTGTCATTATTGTAATAATGTCAGTCCAAAATGATGCAAACATGCAGAGTTTCAAGTCAGACAACAACAAAAAGCCATCACACGCAGACAGACCCTCCAGAAATCAGAGAAAACTAGAAGAAAACTTATACTTTGGTTGTAACTCGCCTGCATTTTATAAGAGGTGAAAAAATTGTGATTCACGTTTTGGATCGTGATTCTCCCGCAAAAGATCGTCATGTGATCTTTTTGTCAGATCGCCCAGCTCTAGATTCATCAATATTCATATACTTGCAAAGTAAACCGTAATGATTACATATATTCACAAGAGCATTTTTCCATAGAGGAATTAACTTTGCTGTCTGTTGGGGTTGTTGCCTCTGCTGCTGGCCTTTATCTTCCATGCTGCCCATTTGTTTTATAGAGACAATGATAGTTGCTAAGCAACCGAGACACATGATCTGTGAGAATGAAGAGTATGAAATTCTGTGTGGTCAACTTGACCCTCTGTGGCTGCTCTAAGTAAAAAAAAAATCATATTTTCTTTGTCTTTTGTGTAATTTGTGTATAAAAAAAGCTCTTCCCCAGCTCCAACCTCTTGTCCAAATACGGTAACTTTTGACTCGAAGATGGTGACGGCCAAATGCCAAACTCAGTGCTTCAAAATGGAATCAATGGATGACATTTTCCCTCATCTTTTATACAGTCTACGGATATTTGCAAAGGTTTAACACGTCGCCTCAGTCTTATCATCGTGAGCTTTGTCCTCATTAGGCAGTGTCTATCAACAGAATGAAACAAGTGGACCTTATTAACTTTGATAAGTGTTGTATAATCTTAGAAGACTCTCTGGAGACGCATCATTGGCCCCATGATATGAAAATGCAAGTTGAATAGTTCACAGATGTGATTATTTTCCTATTAAACAGACCTTCAAAATAGCTGCCATCATAAGTCTTATATTGGGACCATCTTCATTCTGAATTGCATAAAAAATTCAATTACATAATCATGTTATCTGACTGTGCTCTCTTCATGCACAGACTGTCCCTTTTAACAAAATAAATCTCCTGGTCTCTATAGTGGAGGCTTATTGGAAGTGTGTAATAATGGCACACCAGCCTTTTCATCTCCCGGAGTTCATTTCCCCTTTGGTCTATTGTCTGTCTTTCAGAAACTCATTTTATATGAAAGCTGTAGTCTTGAAGATATGGAAATTTGCAATACCAAATTCCTGTCCTCCTCCACTTTGTGACATACCAGCACTGCAGTGTTGTAAACAAGTTAAGAAACAACAATAACCTCAAAATACAGAAATTTGAAGGATGCACAAGAAGTAGGCTAGTGCTTTAAATAGATAAAAAGCTAAGCGTCTATGTTTGTTCCATTTTCAAAAAGAGGGAATTGAGGATTTGGGGCATTTTCACTTCAGTATTTTGTGTTTTCTTGCACATTTTGTACCTTCATGTCTAATCTTTTACTGGGCAGATAAATAAAGAACTGACCAAGGCAGGTTAGCAAGATGTTCATAGGTTGTGAAAGACTGGCAGGCAACATTTAAAGTGTTAACGAGGACAGCATTGTGAAAGCCTTAAGTGATGTAAATGTAACCCTGCTCGTCATATATCCATTAATAGATGATTTCCCTGCTGGGTTGAAGCAGAGGTCAGGTAAACTTGATTGTTTACCCTTTATGTGATGGATGTAGAGACAATATAACACTAGAGGCGGTTGAGGTGCGTGATATATTGAACACCGTATACTTGATGTGTTGTAGCTTGTTGTACTTGGATGTAGTGAACAAGCAAACACTAGTACACGGGTACAAAATGGTCACGTAGCTAATTTCTTAAAGCCGCCAGCACGAGGCTTGCGTGGCATGTCACTCATTCTCTCAAACTCATTTTTAATTTGTAAATATGGTATTTTACAGAACGTTGCACCATGGGTCATTCGTAGCATTAACGTTGTTAGGCTATTAAGTGTATTTTAGTCTGTAGTGATGCTTTAGAGTCTCTAGAGTAGTCAGCTTTAATGGTTCGATATGTAAGATTTGCAAATGAGTGCTGGGAGCCAATCGTTCGCTCATGTTAGCTAATGTCATTTCTAAGCTAATGACTATCTTGGTCGCCTACGTCCATGATAACAGCCTCCACGCTGATTTCTATCTCGAGCATTCGGATCATTGTGTCCCTAAAATCCATATGCTCGACCCCGAATTCTTAAGTGCCCCTCGTCTGCACCTCTACAGCAGCGACGGTGTGCAACGCTAGCTACCGTTAGCTTAGAAATTGGGTTGGCTACCATCAGCGAACAACTGGCTCCCAGAACAACACAGACTAGATGTGTCTTTAATACGCAGGAGTTTGTGTTGTGTACTTTTGCTGCTACTGAGGAAATAAAGTCAGTGCAACATCTTTAACGAGAACAGATGATGGACTTGCGAACTAAGAAGTTATAAGTTGCAGTTCATTAACTTGTTATTTAAAATAGTGCAGAACATTGTTTATGTCTGTATAGGCTCCATTTTTGTATGATTTCAAATACATTTTCAGAACTATATGATCCACCTTTTTTCTTTTTTTTTTTTTTTACTTGCAAACATTTTGTTTACATTTGCATTATACTCTAAACCTGTGATATAACTGCACTGCGTTACTGCAAGCAATTATTTTTCAGATACAGTAGGTCTGTAAGTAATTTAGGATTATGACGTCGTATCTTAATTTGTCATGTACGTTTTTATTTGAGACATCTTGTATGGCTTTGACTTACAACTGAAATCTCTACCCGGCCAAAATATTTGGAGATATGTTTTTTTGTCCTGATTGCCCAGCCCTAGGAGCATCCAGAACAAACACAATGTTCTGCATTCTGGCAGGAGCTTTGCTTTGGCTGACTGATTTTTATATCACCCTCCTCATAATCAAACCAAAGACTCATTAAAAAAATAACAGCTTATGTATTCTAGCTGTTGCTGGTGGTGGTGGAGCAATGAACTGACACTGCAGGTGGTCGTGTTAAATGATCGGCTTTAGGCGCAAAAAGATGTGAGGAATCTCTGTGACAAAGCATAAGTAAGTTGCAGATTTCTTTTTGGTGCACTGATCGCTCGGGCACCAGAAAAAAATGATAACCAAACACCTCAAGTTGTGGGAGATGTGCAATGATGTGAATTACCTTCCACATCTTATTGTACATGTTTGCACTCTAAGCGCAAACATCTCCCAGCTGTTTTGCACCTGAAATGAGTGATTACATAATGAAAGAAGTCCAGGTGAGAATGAAAGCAAGACTTGATGGACTGTGACAGTGAAGTATAAAGTAATAACATCTTTCCCTTAGAGACTTAAGCCCCCCCAACTGCTATAGATTCATACTGTATACAGTACCTACATTTGATATTCAGCGTGTATGAATTACTGTATGTATTCCTGCATAAATAATCTATCAACCCATCCTCAGCTCATTTCAAATCCATTCTGCCCCTTGTATTAATATGTTTCTTAATAAAACTGAAGCTTTGATGAATATCGCCTCGGTCTGCACATCTTTAAAAACAGATCCACAGTAGTGTTTTTGCTATTTAAGCACACGTAAAATGCAAATCTGAATTCAGCTGATGAGCAGTACCGTGGATGAAAAGGAAACGTGTGGAAATTAGGAGAGTTAAACAGTTGGTGGCTGCTTTTCTTTGGCGAAAACTGGCAAAATGCTGAATGGCAGCAGCTGATTACACACTATCTGAGGAGGAAGCAGGGATGAATTATGAGTGTAGTTAAACATCACCATGGCTGCAGTAATTTATTGGGATCATTATGCATTTAGACATCATTAGCATGCTAAACATAAAGTTGTGAAGTTGTGTAATTGTATTGTCTAGCGATTCTTCTGCATAGCATTTCCAGCTAACCAAGAGATGTGGAATTTAATGTTTCCATCCCTGGGTACAGTTTCACTAAATAACCTATTTGAATACTGTTATTTTGATTCACATAATGACTTCAGTTTTCATTTCTTGCAGTGACAGTCGATACCGGTAATTGTCACAGTAAATGTCAAATCTTTATTTCTTTAAGGTTCAAAGGCTGATTTGCGCTCCTGAGTTAAAGTTGAAGATACCTGATGTTTGATTGTGGTTTCAAACTCTTCTTTGTGGTCAGAAACACTTGCCAAAAAGTGGAACATTTCATAAATCTGAGATCGAACAAGCCTTGGTGAATATGAAAGAGTTGTGTTTGATAACAGCCATGTCAACTTTATATAAAGTATAAGCACACTAATTTGTGCTATCTGCCCTATTTAGCAGGTCAGCTGACTGATACGATCCAATATGAAATAATGCTAACATTAACCATTGTGTGCTAACAGGTATTATAGTACAGTATTATAATAAAAACCCAGTAAACTTCATGAAACATCTTGTCAGAATCTTGTCAGTGTGACTCCTTAACCACAACTGCACTAGAGCTGTCTATCAGGAAAAACTATGTTTTATTCAATACATAGAAGCTCTCAAAGTCCAGGCAAAGTTCTGTCAATCCCAGCTCACATGGCAGATAAAGATAGCATCCACCTGTCACTCAAAGCGACCACGCCCTTTATTATACATAACATATATTATAGACTTAATATAATTTAAACAGGTGAAAATTCACTTCATTCACTTGTCATCAGCAGGAAAATTAGTTGAAGACACCAAAACCGTTGTCTCTACCAGGCTGTAAACACATTTGTTTCTGCTGTAAAGTTGGACATGTTAACATGGGGGTCTATGGGGATTGACTTGTTTTTGGATCAGCCTCAAACAGCCATCCGAGGAACTACAGGTTTGGGCATTTCTGTGTTGGCTTCATTTTTCAGCCCTGAAGGCTGATGACTTAATATAACCTTGAGTTTATTCAAAGAAAGCTGCCTTTAAGCAGATGACAGTGTACAAACAAGTATTTCTCTTCCTTTTTCAAACTAATTTCCTGATATGTTGTTACAAATTGATTGCAAATATATTTGTTTTTGTTACAGCTAGAACTGATAATGTGAATAAAGTGTATTTTCAACATGAATAACACTTAATCTGTTTTTCAATGGTCTGGTGGACCACATAAACCATGACAAAGTCATACAACATTTTACCAAAGAAGTTTAATTTTGGCAAAATATGGAAGAAAATATGTAGATTAGCAGATTGATATTCAGAAGTTTGGTTTTTGAGTGGAAAATTATGCACCCTACTGTGTATGCAGTGCATACTTTACTGCATTATTGTGTCTCATTATCCCAGACTATGTGACTATTTTCCTCTCTTACAACACACTTACTGGAGTTTCGTCTGATCGATCATTTGTGTCATATGCATCTGGTAATTTTGGCCACAAATTGGCTAGTTTCGGCTTTCCTACTGATGTTCTGCAATTGTCAGAATGACATTTCATCTCAGTGTTGTCTGCAAATTTGCTGCTGCTGATATTTTACATCATCAGATTAATAGTCACACTAGCCAAGCGTCTTAATGCTCCACAGCTCTTATGATGCTTTATATAATGCAAATCTAACTGTGACGTTCTCATTCCGGCTGCATGCATCTTTAATGCCCACATGATGAATCAGGCACTTACAGTACAGTCAGCTGTATTACGTATGGAGATGATTGGGAATGCCCACTGGTATGCATGAGCGGTGCAGAAATACACTAACTTTGATTTTCTTAAAATTATGAATTTTTTATGACGCCTGCAAGGAGTTGTGAATCAATTCACAGCGAAGGCTTCAAGCTGTCAAGGCAGATGGTGGGAATGTTCGAACTAAATACCGTAACGCTGCATTTCAGTCCCAACCGTGTACTGATGTGAGCAGTGTGTCTGAATTTGTCATCTTCTCCTTGTCCCTTATTGTTGTGTTTTAAATCATAATTTCAGACATTTTGGTCTAGTCAGATGACTAAGCTGAGTGTTTGGCTTCTCCATATTTCAACCTGTAGTGCAACACAACCATCTGATATGCAGTGTTTACGTCACATATGCTCACAGCTACTGCGCAAGCATTACACAGTCCCCACAGGGTCGATGTCATGCAGGATTACTATTTACACATCCGTGTGTAAAAAAACCCCTAGAAACACTTGTATCATTTAGAAACGGTGATATTGTTTGTTGCTGCAATTACTAATCAAAGACTGTGAACAAACTGTAATTGATTAATTTCACACCTGAGAGTTTTATTCACTTTTCCAGCTAACACAAAAACACACAAACACAGACAAGCTGCTGGGTCCCACTTCACGACTCTTTCTGATGCAGCCATCCCAAGTTGTATGTAACAAATTAACCTATTTATTAAGTATAAGTACTTGAATTACTATGCGTAATCAGATGAATTATTTCCTTTGCATTGCTTCCCATAGGACTTGGCTGTGCATATGTACTTACCCATAAACTAGTAACAGATGTGTCTTTTCTTGATGCCGCGGACACACATGCGTGCACATATAGATACAGTAAGAAACCCCATTTATTCATGTTTAAAAGCATGCACAGTGAGGGAGCATTCATTGCTCACTTGTTACAGTATCTGAAACACAGTACAGTAACTAGGCCAACATGGCACATGCGTGACAAATCCTTAGCTCCCCGCACTCCCCCACTCCCCACAGGGAGAATACATACAGGAACCATTCACAAATGCTGATACCAACCTGCAGCCGTACATACTGTAGGAGACACACCAGTATAGTAACATGCTAATTTCATTTTACAGCTGTTGTGTTGTTATGCTGGCAGCAAATTGCACACTGAAACATTAGAGTGTCTCGTGGCTTCAGCAAGGAAATTTTTGTCAGCCTGCAAGTTGTGGTAGTTTGACACTATCATTTTATCCCTCTGCGTCCCATCTGCGTCGATTTCTGAATTTGCCGAACGTTGACTCCGTAACAGGTACCACTGCATAGAAACAGTTCTATCACAGATACTACAACATGCTGAAGCTAATGAATCGGCCCTCACTGAATCTGGGTCCACAGAAGGTAAACGGTTCAATAAGTAAGATTCAGGAGTGCATGTGTGACGTTTGTGTTGGAATCATTGATGTAAAAAGAGAACTGGATGCGGTGCTGCTCCCAGAGTAGTCATTCACTGTACTGCAGCAAGCCCCCCCCCCAAAAAACAGAAAGCATTTTCCCCAAAGACCATAGTGATAAAGGAGAGGTCTGTAAAACTGACAGGAGACGTACAACTGCACAAAGATTGGGAATTACTCTATTTATTATCAGTATTTATAGAACAGAGGTTTCATATGCTTTAAGTTGTCTGAACACCCCCCCCCACCCAAAAAAAAGAAAAAAAAAAAGAAGATATTTTAAAATCTGTGACGTCAGCACAGTGTTCAGGCGGCCATTAGTCCGTAGGTTATTAGATTACCTTGTCCAGGTCAAAGGTGAACAGAGCTACACGAGAATTATGAGGTCACGGTACCTTACTAATGGGAAAGTAACATTTATGAAAACAAAAGGGACAAAAAGTGAATGTTGTGCCACATTAAATGGTTGCCTGGCTGTAATGACTTTAAGGTTAATGAAGATTTATAAGAAGATTTAGAATTCACAAGTGGGTCGGCCCCTTAGCAGTGCTAGCTTCCACATGCTTAAAATCCTTCTCGAGCTATTTCCTTTTCTCAGTGTGGATAATTAATCATATCGCTGTAATTCCTATGAGATTGACAGTGTGATAGCAGCAGAGCTGTTAGGTGAATAACAAAAAAACGTAATTGAAAAAGAAATTAGACGGATGTGAAATAAATTGTTGAACAAATAATATAGGGGTGGAGGCTCGGAGGTATTGAAACAGTACGTACAGTAATATCCCATCTGATTTCTCTACTCCTGCTACCTTTTGGTCACATTTCCCAGCAGAGTTATACACTCTACAGTCAGTCACTGGTTACGAGCATATGTCAGACCTGTGCAATATAAAGGAAATACTAATACATCACGGGGTATATAGGAAAATATAGAGTGCTTTAGCTTTGTAAAACAGAAATTAAGTATTATTATTGGTACAAATTAAGTAGGACTTGATTTTAAAGAGAGAAAAGAAATGTTAATACATACTGTGCATACCACAGGCAGCATAAAAAGAACTGGATGTGGCCATGTGACGTGACCCATTCGTTTGTGGACTACGGTTTTGAAGCATCAAGTTTGGTAATTTGCCGTCGCATTCTTGGAGTTTTGAAGACCTGGGGAAGAGCGAGGGGTGAAACTCGCCAAGCTACAAGCAGAGATGAGAAAACTCTGTTCCAAAGCACGGTGCAAGTTATTGCAAAGTCACCGCCATCGTATGAGGGGGCAACTATGCAACTATGAGTCCAACAAGCTTCACAGCCGTCACACTCCTCATTAATAGGACAATTACGATACTATCGACAGTTTAGACACTTGAAATGAAGCGTGATGTACACTTAAACATCTGAGTCAACATGACATTATTTGTAAAATGTCTTATTTAGATTCCAGGGTTAGTTTTATCCACCTTATTTTGGAACGTTAACAGAGCACAGCCAGTTTCCAGATTTGTGTGGATTTTTGCTTTTCCCAGCAACGGCTTAGTGCAGCAGTTCGAGCTTATCAAACTAACTCAATCCATGTGTGTCAATGTTGCAAACTCGTATCAAGAGCTGCAAAGTGTCAAATGTCAAACCAAAACACCTCAAAATATTTAGCCGATGGCCGCCGCATGGCTGCAGGGCCTCCCCCTCCCTGTGACACAGGACCACCCAACCCTGTCAGTAGTTCTGGTTGATGTGGTAAAGACCCAGACAGAGTGAACATTAGCTTTGCTTTGACTGGGTGTGACATGTCCATAAAAACCAGGTCCTCCTCCTCAGTGTGTATTAATACCCTGGCATAATGTAGTAGGCCTACTGAATTAATGTTAACTTAAGCTAATGTTAAGCTATCTTTGCTACAGTCATTGTAATTAACAGTAAACATTAAATACTTGCAGGACAGATCCTCTGATGGTCTTGTTAGTGCAACTCCTTAACCACAACTAGATGTTTTATTCAATGAACTGAAAGTCTTACTCATAAGGCAGCAAGGCAAGTTTTTTGCATTAAGCTCAAACCACGTTTATTTCTTCTTTAAAGTCTGGCATTTTAACGTGGGGGTCTACAGCAGTCTCAAGAAGCCATTCGAGGAACTGCAAGTTCTTGGAGTTTGGTGCTTGATACATACATACATACATACATACATACATACATACATACATACATACATACATACATACAACTGATGGACAAATTCCTACGTGGGTTCCATGACGCTGATAATCGTTGAATAAGATGAAAGAAACAGAGAGTGAAATAAGAGCACAGAAGGGATTTGCAGTGAGTAGGTGTATGATATTGGATGATTCAGAAGGAAGAGGCTGGCATGTGGTGCTATACTTGACGAGATGACTTTCAGCCTGAGATGAAACTCTGCTCTTCTGAAGTCATTGCAGCCTTGGGGGGCCAGAAGTGGGGAAAATGAGGCTGGCGATGACAAGGTCAGAGCGGAGAAAGCCCAAATAGACGATAGGCGACAAGAGAGTGGTCTCGCGTCCAGGGCTGAACCATGACCCTGAGGGGTTGTTGGGGGTGGAAGGTAGAGGTGATTTCTTCTGAGCATTGTAACACTGCAAATATGATTAGAGCAGCTACCAGAGGAGAAGGGGAAAAGTGATAGGTGAGTGTTCTCGATGCTTTTGTTAAAAGACCTGATATTTTTCCCTCTGCAACATAATTAACTTCACAATGTAGTAAGACAAGATTTTCCTTTTAGCTTTTTTCTGCAAAACAATATGTTCACACTTACAGAGCAGACTACAATTGAAACCTTCAAACACCAGCTAGTCTTTGTAGCCAAGTCTAACCCAAGGGAGCGCATATCAATGAGACGCTGAAAATAGTCTGCAAAGCCCATGCCATTATTAGCATTTTAAAGAAATGTTAGATATTTTTTTAACTGCAAAAGTGGATTATTCCCCTTGAACTGGAAGCCTTTGCCTGCGCTGATTTTAGAAATATTTCTGTAAGCGACACAGAAGTTGAAAACAATCTGTTTTTAAAGCTGCCGTCAGAGTATAGCTAACAACAATTGAGCATTGAGCGCCGACCACTGCAAAGGCCTTCTTGAGTTCACTCCCTAATAAATCCCAGTTTTGAATGGCTTTGGGATGGATGTGCCTCAATAGTCCCAGCATGAGGTTTCATTTAGGCATACTGAATTTGGTAGGCACAGGTCCAGGCATACAAAAAAAGCCTTTTCAGCTGTTGTACTGTTGACACAGGAAATAATTCACATTAAGTCCTGTGTACAAGATCCAAAAAGAGGCCAGGTCTGAAGATGTCTCCATGCTAAATTTAATTCCCCTCAACTGCAGCCCACTCGGTGCAGCTTTAATTCAGACTTGAATTTACACATGTGGTGGATTAACGGCAAATAATATGTTCATCTTCAAAGTAGATGGCCATAGGAGTGATCTGCAAGACATCAACCACAGTTTCTCATTATAATTAGCCCTACTAATGATCATTTACAAATGGCAATGGTTTAAATAATGTATATACATGAGCACAACAGAGCGGCGCTGTAAATCATAGAGCTACAGTAGAGGGGCCCTGAGGAAAAGCTACTCATCATCTCAGAGAGCGGTACACGTTGCTTCATCATTTTATTGCCTTGTGCGTTTGCACTTTGCAGATCAAAGTGGATCGGGGTCTTTCTGCATGGCTCTGTACATCATGAGTGGGTGCAAAGCAGGGCCATCCCCTCGACTCACCCTGAACCAAGTCTTACATGAGTGGAGATTCAATT
Source organism: Coranthus polyacanthus (assembly GCA_037367275.1). Taxonomy (NCBI): domain Eukaryota; kingdom Metazoa; phylum Chordata; class Actinopteri; order Kurtiformes; family Apogonidae; genus Coranthus; species Coranthus polyacanthus. Next base: position 15,699,930 of record JAPQRN010000016.1, on the reverse strand, counting down.
AAGAGCTTCCGTCTTTACGCATGGACTTTCTCTGTATTGCACAGTGAATGAGCAGGCATGGATGGAGCCGTAGGGGCATCTGACGCCAGCAACAGATACGTCGAGAACACCCCCCCTGATGCAGCAGCTTTCTTACACAACCTGTGAAAATCACCCCAGATACAGTGTCTTCTGTCTGGTTTGATGCTGACGGTATCTTTTTACTGCAAAAAAAAAAAAAAAAAAAAAATCTAAGGGGTAAAAAAAAAGAAAAAAAAAAAAAAAGATGGCAAGATAGTGCATTTTTATTTTATGTCTGCGTTTTTATATCTGTTTGTAAAGCCATTCTTTGCCAGATAATCCTCTGTTCAGACAGACGTTTACCCAGCTATGAACCTTCTCTGGCAGTCTGACAGAGCCACAAACTTTTCTCTTATTTTTAAGTCTGTGTGATCTGTTTAGAATAAAAAAAAAAAAAAGATTACATCAGATACCCCTTTTTTACGCATCTTTTTTACACATCCTTTTAAGTTTACCCATAGCTACAATATCACAGTAGTGTTTCTTCATCATGTCTTGGCAGTCTGTTGAAAATAGGTTGACGTGATTACACTGAATAGAGCTTGCCCATAAATACATGAAGGAGGTCTGGTGATTGTCTGGCTGGCTGCTACAGTATGCATGTCTTGCTGCATCCTAAAACGAAAGCACAGCTGGCTACAGAAGATGTTTTGCTGAAACTCGCAGCGTCTCTTCTAAAGAGTCTGGGTTTTGGTTGATTTGGTCTGTACCTTAATGCGATTCATATATTTGCACATGACCAAATGAATTATACCAAGGAGAAAAACAAACTGCAGCTTGATTCAATCAAGCTAAAGATTTCACATGAGAAAACACCCTTAACGAGGCATTACGTTATTTTGTGCATCACGTCGGCTCAGTTTCAGTGTACAGTAGAACCACTGCATCGCGATACCATCATAATCACGGGCAACATATTGATAGCATTGTATCATGATTCCACTCCGACTGGAAACAAGAAGGGACAGAATCAGAATCAAAGCACCTGCTCTGAGATTTCATGGCGCTGTGGGAAATCAGCACAAGTGAATGTCACCTGTGGTCATCAGGTGTGCTGAATCATCCAGATGATGATGGACTCCACCCTCAGCCTGTCCTCAGCAGCAGACTTTTTACTAGCACACATTTGAGCTGTCGTAGCCGTAAAAGATGCAGGTGTGATGAACAGCCTCTAAAAGGCTGTACTCAGTTTAGCTGTTTCACTTCCAATGCCCTGCTATTATGCATGCTGGTTCTTGGCATGGATTACTTGGAGACTCAAATGGAACACTGCCATGATTAATGTTTTTGTTTCACTGCTCTGGGTGTGCTGCGAAAGAAAGTGTAATGACAAGTACACCTAACCTCTCGGTGCCATCTGTTGGTGTGAGCAGGTGTAATTATTTGCAGCTTGTTTGCGTGTGTCTGGGCAACAGGGGGAGCTCTTTCAGGATCCTCCACCGGGTCCCATCATAAACATGCAGCCACCGTTGAACATGACAGAGGCGACATGCGACTCCACTGGGTGCGTTTCAATAGAAACGGCTCATACTGTAAAATACATGAGCAAGCTCTGCATGGAGATTTAAAAGTGGTGTATAATATTGCAGCCAGAAATCTCCATAGCTATAGCATGATGCGTTCTTCAGTGTAAACTGTACCATAAAACACATGCTGCCACTTTATACATATTTAAAATGTATGCTTCTATCAATGATTCATGGCTTTTGGCTTTGATGGCATTTTTTTTTTTGGAAAACCACCTCTTATCTTGTTCCAGTTCAAATCTGCCAAAAAAAGCAGGAGAAAAAAAAAGAGAATGAATTGAAAAGTGAGAATTGTGAGAAGAGAAAGTGTATGAGTTACATCAATAACATATAATGTCCCTGAGCTGTTTTATAATTTGTGGATATAATTTGCTAAACTGTGGACTGGTAGATTATTTTCCATTGCTTACATTAGATTTAATGTTATTGGTCCCGTATATTACCGCTGTTGAACTGAATGACCTGAAACAAAATGCATCTCCTGTGTTTTTAAAAAACCCTGTAATTCAGATACAGAAGACAATGCTCATTAAGATCTCATCTTACATAAAAATTAAACCCATTTCTTACGTAACAACTGGTTCTAGGTCGACTACATCCATGATAAGAGCCTGTAAACTCTCTCTAAGTAGTAGATTTGGGTCAGGTTTTCCTCAGAAATCCATAACCTCTCTTCTAAGTTCTCTTTTGCTCCTCTACAGTGTGCAACCTTAGCTACATGAGTATCTCAGAAACGGAGTTAACTTACATCAACATGAAACCAGTTCCCTTCACAAAACAGACACAAAAGCACTTGAGCTTTTAAATTATTATTAGCGAGAAACTGAGACGGAGCGAAAAAGCATGAGCACACACTGATGTTATATATTCAACCTTTAACATTTCAATAATTTCACTGAACTGTAATGTCAAAATCTAACTAAGTCAGACTTGTTATGTCTGTGACACGAGGGCAGTTCTTACAGATTAAACCTTTTTAAAGTGCGGTTGTTGTTCGGCTGTGTAATCTAAAAGCCAACAGAGGCACCATAATCACCTACGTGATAAAGTAGAAGTAAATAATGTTTGTGGCGTTTCTACTTTTGGAAGATAAAAATATAATTCTTACTTTCAAAAGTACAAATCTGGACTCTGAATTATAGGAGGTTTTGTCTCCTCTCACACATGCTAACCCTACCCTTAAAACAAGTCTTCAGTCTCTGTCATTTCCCTCACAGTGTCTTTATATCTCTTTCACTGCCTCATCACTTAAAATTCTTACTTGTGTGATCATCCACCACTGTGACTCAGTTCTCGTCTGGCACGAATAAGAAATTACTTCTTGGTTGTGTTGGATTTTAATGTTTCATAACTGATGAATTTGGTTTCGTCTCGTTTTTGAAGTCAACACGCAACGGCTAATTTGCATATCTCCGTGAGTAACAACCCCAGATGTGAGCATGCATTATTTCCTTGCTTTCTGTGCCTCTGCACCAGCGACAGCGTGACTTCACAGAGCACTGATCTCTGGCCCAACTCAAGAATTTACAAACTTGTGTGTAATGCGATACTGACAATTTACAAATGTCAAAACATTTTATAAAAGATCAAATGTTAACCTCAGAGGTCTGTGATCACAAAAAAAAAAAAAAAAGCCAGAATTTCACACATAATACACAACAGAATATCAGATGTTTTCTTTCCTAAATAGTATAACTTTAAGGTCAAATACACCATTAAGAAAAAAAACATACAGGTGATACATCATCCATAATGTTAAAGAAGTGTGATAAACTTTCCTTTGCTGTAAAAAATTCATCGAGCTGACAGACTGACCAGGCTGTCGAGCGAGGATCACTAGGGCTACACTTGTTCTATTGAGTTATAAGATTTATTAAAAATGCTGCTGGGCTGCTGAGACAGAGAAAATCAATGAAAGCAGAGCAGTAAATCAGACTAGCAGAAACCAGGACTGAAACTAGAGGTCTTACCACTTCTGTACGAGCGAACGGGCATCTTAAAACCTTTTGTAAATCTCTGTCCAGATTTATGGCGAGTCAATATGCTTCTACAGTGATGTTGGGCGCATGGAAGCCGAATCTATTGTTTCCACTGAGTGGATGCTGTCGGCTACCTTTAGCTAATTTAAGACAGAGGCAGAGATTAGTCCTAATTTATCTTCTTACTTGTGCTTTTTATTTATTTCTCGGATCTGTAGTGTCCTTCCTGCCCGTTCGTCAGGTTATAAATAACAACACCCGCTGTCAAAATGGGCCTCATTTTGTATTTGTCCTTTGGGAAATTTGAGATGACGAAACTTTCTGAAACCGAATCAAAGTTTTTATGTAAAGAGTATAGTATGGCCATCAGATTTAAAGCACAAAGAGAGTTATGATGGAAAAGAGTTTATTTGTGATTTCTAGGCTCGATACAGTAAACTTCAACCAACATTATTACACACTGCTGAGCACTCGACTCTCATTGGTCAATGACAGCTTTCTATGTTCTGTTGTTTCTGTATAACATGAATAATAGAGAGTTGCTTTGGGCTAAATTTTAATCAGAGACTCAGGAGATCATTTTTAATTAAATAGTCATTTTTGTAATCGTTATTTGTTGTCAAATGATTGCATTTTTCACTAAGTAGCTCTATGCCGGATAATGTTTACTTATAAACTCTGACGATGTCCGAAAGGTCTTTTTAGAATGAGCCTTTTTATATCTAGATCCTCTTCCACAGAGTTCACCACGTTGCTCCTCCATGTTTCCACTAT